>CABEEJ010001205.1:148869-174127 GCA_901482245.1 Timema douglasi
TGTGTGTGTGTGTGTATACACTGCAAATAACCTGAATTTCAATGTTATGGAAATGGATGAGAGTGGGTTTTATTTTCTAAGAATTGAAATAGACACATTAAGCCCACCCCTACATATCAGTGTTATACTTCATTCACGGTAAGAGTTTACCTCTGAAAGGTCTTTTTTCCTACCAATATCCTACTATATAATAGATTTCTGGTAGGGAAAAGGGCCTTTTAGAGGTAAACTTCTACTGTGAACGAACATTATATATAGGCCTCCAAATATCCCTCTAAGCATATTTTGAAAACATTCTAAACAAATTGGCAGGGGAAAAATTCATAATTATAGGGAGGGGGGACACATTAATGCAATGGATGATACAGTATGTAATAATCTGATAAACAGCTATGGCTTTGACATTTGCAATAAGCTATCAGCCAGAATAACTAACAACAAAGAAAGTACATTAGACCAAATAATTTCAAATGTAGATGGTCAGGCTCTTTGGTTTCAAACATTAACAATAGTTTGAGTGATCACAACATTCAAATAATGGAATTGGAATCAAATTATATTATGGTGGAGAGAGAAAACAACACTTAAAATCAATGTGTAATTGATTACAATATCTTAGAACTTAAGCTTAATTAATCTTTGGAACAAATTAACACCAGCACAAATATACATATTTTTTAACTCATGACGATCAGCCAAATGCTTTGTTGTTTGCTGAAAGAAGGGAAGGGCAAATAATTACCAAATAGTGCTCGTTATTTTCCTAGGTGTGTTTGGGCGAACAGTGAGCTGTTGGAAATGATTAAATTATGTGAAAAAACATATAAACTAGTTAAATTTAACCCAGAAAACACTAACTATAAGAGTGATTATATTTTAAATAGAAATAATGTAATAGCACTCAAGAGAAGGTTGATCAAAAATTATTTTTCAAAAGAGTTTATAAGTAGTAGTAGTAGTAGTAATAAATAATCTTAAATAATTGTGGCAGGAGATAATAAGTCCCTTAATAAAAACTGTAAAATTAATAACGAAATAGCAAAATTTAAATTTATGAACAAAGAATATAATACAACTTCTGCAGTGGCGGATATGGTAAAAAAAAATATTTCTAAATGTAGGACATAATCTTGAATGTATATCATGATGATAGGTGGACATATTATACTACCACTATAGACATCATTTTAAATTTTCTTAACAGATATAATGGAAGTAAAAATATGATAGATCTTAGTAACTCAAAAAGTTTGCCTGTTGATGTTCTAATAAAGTACTAAAACACTGCTCAAATTTTTTTGCAGGGTATATATTTGTTATATTTAATAGATCTCTCGTATATAATAAGGTAAATTTCCGGAACAGCTGAAAATATCAAACATTATTCCCATGTATAAGGGCGGCACTTTGAAATGTGATTCATCAAACTACAGGTCTATCTCACTTTTTTCTTCCATATATCAACAATCTTAGGAAAAAAAAAAGAAATTTAGATTACCTCAGGTTTTAGACATATTTTATCAAACACCCCCAAAATGGATTTAGGGACAAATCTGATACACTAACTGCGGCTTTTTAATTGATTGATAAAATTCAAAATACATTGAATGACAATACTAAGCTTTTAGGAGCTTTATTTATTGATTTAAAAAAGGCCTATTTGACACTTTCAACCATTAGATTCTATTATACAAGCTGTCTAAAATAGGAATAAGAGGAGTAGCTCTTGAGTGGTTTAAGAGCTATATTACTAACAGAAATCAATACACTTACATAAACAATCAAGAAAGTACTGTACATGGTGTCACGTGAGGGGTCCCTCAAAGTTCGGTAATTGGGCCTGTACTTTTTCTTATTTATGTTAACATTTTCCAGGTAAAATTTCAAGGCCCTTTACAACTATATGCAGATGACGCAAGTTTATTATACATTGGAAAAATAAACCTTTCCTTCACCTCTGACAAGACATCTTGTGAATATGGGGAATGCCAGGCCTCCACCGTGGTTCGGATTCCACGTTAAACTGTAGGTCCTTCATTTCATCTCACAATCACCCTACCATTACACATTAGCGTAAGTGCGTATAACCCGAACAGGTAGTAGGACGCGGTGCTAATAATAATAATACATTGGAAAAAATTTAAAACTATAAAAGAGAATATTCAAATTGACTTGAAATTGTTATACCATTGGTCATTGCCATGGTCAATAAACTGTTGCTGAATCTTGAAAAGTCTAACTACGTCATTTTTACTAGACTGGGAAAAAAAATATAGAAAGAATAATTTTCTGGTTGCCATGCGGCAAGGATGGCGACTTTATGCTTAAAAGGTTGGGTATTTTGAAATTAACAGAAACTATTTTTTTATACAATTGTAATGGTATATAAACTTGAAAACAACATAACTATTAGTAACCTAAAAATTGGGTAATACAAAAAGGGGAATTACTCTACCAGAAGTCTGAATAATTATTTACAGAACAAAGTATAAACTACTGCATTTGGACTCTACTCAATAGAGATTAAGGGATTAAAATTTTTCACCACAAGAAATAAAGATGAAAAAACTTAATCTTTTTAAAAAGGAAGTTTAGAGGTATGTTCTAGAAAATAATTTTGACCAAGTGATATGTGGGTGAAAAGGTATCTGTAATTTTGTAGCAACTGATGTTATAATTAGAGCAGAATGTGTATGTGTATGTATATCAAACTTTTTGATTTTTTCTTTTGTAAAGGTTTTTTGTTTACTATTATGTTTAATTGTAATTTTACTATCAATAGGGTGAGTGCATTTAAAATAATGTGGCTGGGTGAGGACAAATAATGTGTATCCTGTAATAAATCTCATTTTCATAAATGTATGTAACAAGTTAGTGAATGAAACACGCCTACATTAGGATGTTTTAGATATAAGAGCCGATTTTGGCTATTTTTATAAACAAATTATGAATAAATAAATAACTTAAAGTATTGATTTTCTTAGTTATATACAAAATATATATATATATATATATACACACACACATAGGGAAAGAAAATGTTTAAAATTATATTGTTAGCAGCAATGACACTCATGCGATTAATATCAAGTGAAATGAAACATGTACAATAAAAATGTTTTGTTAGGCGTGGTATGTCTAATTATATGTAAAACCGGCCTTTAACTATAAGAGGATTATTCTTAAAATTAATATAGTTTAACTGTTGAGTTAAAATGTTGTTACAAACCTCAATTCTTCCATTCCATAATTTACAGGAAGTGGTATTTAATATTATTACGTGTTCAAACGGATATAATTACAATGAAAAAAGAATTTTAATTTTCGTTACACTATTTCACCTTCATCAATTTATTTTTATTTTCGTCACTGTCATCGGTTATTGTTTGTTACTTTACGTTGCTGCCATCTTTATATTAATAATTTCTCAAATATTATTACAACCCACATAATTTACCTAATAGAACGTTTATTTGTAAATTGTGTACAACTTTAAATGTATGGGAATAGTTTTAGTTTAGTTTTATACATACTATAACCTACTGAATGTATCTTATTCTGTATATTATCCGTTAAAAAGCTATAAAACTGATGTAAACAGTGTTTTAAATAAATACATGCCTTTATCTAAAAAGTTTTATTTTAACAGGATGGTATAAAGTTTTAATCTATAAAAACAAACAAATCACTCGGAAGTGTCATTCACCCCCTCAAAAAACACTGAGATTAATGAGATAGTGATTCATTCATTACCTTGGCTTGTATGATGTTTTTTCCCGCTCCCTCCCAAAAACGAAACCTCATAATATAAGGAAAACTGTAGAGGATGCGCACAGTCATATTTTATTTTACATTTATTAATTTTTAATTGAAATTGACATAATTAACATATAAAATAAATCTAAATATGTATTATAAATGTGTTCATCAGTATAAAGAGAAAATATATTTTCAAAAATTGTTTTAAATTTATCAAAATATTTGACGCCATTTTATAGCTAGCGATTTTGGCTTTGTTTATAAAATTATTTAAATTTTTATTGACGTACATTATTTCAGTATTTTATAGTGGTTTCACAAGTACTTTGCCTTGCTTCACCAAGCAGATAATTTATTTTAGCGTACAATCTCTGACATTATTCATACTTGTTCAGTGGGAAGCTTGAATCTTACAAGATTAATCCTGACTTGACGTTTTTCCGATTTCCAAGAACTGAACTGATTTGCCACGGTATTTTAAGTTTATAACTTTTCTAACCGTTAAATATGGTGAACTAAAAAAAACCTATCTACAGACTCCGTATACGTAAGGTGGTTAGTACTCCCTAATAGATCGACTCCACACTCCACACTAAAAGATTGCACGATCTATAGAGTCTATATGCTTAGTTCCTTAGTCCTTGTCACTCCATAGAAGTTGGCTCAACTTTTTAACTTTCTAAGGGCCTTTACGCCTATTTATTTTGCTCCTTTGCTTCCTTTATTAAACTATATTTTTTTATTTAGCTCCACCTATCCCTTGGTAGAGTTGTGGTTCAGAAAATAAAATGAGCATATTTAATTTAGGCATAGCGGTTATTGTATTTTATAGAGTACAATAGGCCAAGGCTGTATCCGAATTTTCTCCCTAAGATCTGTCACCTTAATAGGCTATCTACTTTCGCCTTTTGTATTGGAAATCATGTGACAAAGTTTAATTATCTGTCAGAATTGTCACCAAGACATCAATAATATCGTTGCACACCTCATACTCTTGAGTCCAAGGATGAAAGAAATACATAGTCAACACGTTCTTGATGTGGTGTTTTGACTGACAACTGTTTTATTAATCTCTTTTTGTTTGCTATGACTCAATACGTTATGTTTCTCGCCTATTTAAATTATAGGCAGGCCTACAAATTAATAAAGCAGACGTGTTTTATAATATTAAGAATTTGATTAACCTATTTCAATAAGCTGAGTAGGCTAATCAACATATTCCCACCATTTATTATGACCAAAAGTAGCAAATTGCTTATTGGTATGCTTTAATTTTAATAAAACAATGAGAAAATGGTCGACACAAACAATAAAATGGTGTTGATTTTAAACGCTGCAGGCTATTTATTTTCATTAGGTCTGATGGATAGCGTTTTATATCATTTCTAAGATTTGTAGGTATTAGTACTGCATTCCCATGTCTGTAGCAAGGCTTGTTGCCATTGGCTCTTGAAGTTTTAGATGGGAAGTGTGTGGGGAGTGGGATCCCAGAGAGGACCCTTGAGACTATTCGGATACAGCCATGATAGTCTACAGTAGGCCTATTAGTTAGGAAACGTGGGAACGTTTAGACTTGAAACAATTTTATTGTTTTAGTTTGTGGACATATACACACATTATTACCGTATTTATTTAACTTTCTTGGTATCACAAATGAATAGTTTCACCTAGAAATCCTCACTTAATGAACTGCCGGGAAAAGCCTGTTCATGCCTGAACCCCCCATCGTCAGCAGGTTAGTTTAACAGGAGAGTGTGCAGCTTAAGCCCCTCGGCCACACAAGCAGGTCATAAATAGTTAAAAAATTAAATTATTTTGAAGAATATCATTGGTTTATAGAAGGGCAAGGATTTTATGGACACATAAAGTAGGGTGTATTTATGTTATATTCATATTTGAATATTCATTTGTAATATAGATAACAGCTCAAAATGACAATGATATAACATAACTATAGTATTGTAGCTGTCAAAATTTTTATTGGCGAAGATTCATAATTGTTGCAGAATGATAATTTTTTTTCACAAAGTTTTGAAGCTTCGTACACCCATAATATTTTTTATATTTGTGATATATATGTTTAGGAAAATGTGTTATATTGCAATGTACAGATTTGTTATAAATATTTGAGCTGGCGGTCTAGGGGTAAGGTGTCAGACTTTTGTGATGGAGGTCTGGGGTTCAATCCTCGGTCCCGGCACAGATGTATCTGATTTCCAAACCCTTCCTTCACCGCTGACAAGACTTGTATTATTCACAACTTGTGAATGTATGGAATGCCAGGCCTCCACCGTGGTTTGGATCCCACGTTAAACTGTAGGTCCTCCATTTCATTTCATAATCACCCTACGATTACACATTAGCGTAAGTGCGTATAACCCGAACGGGTAGTAAGACGCGGTGATGATGATAATAATAATAATAATAATAATAATAATAATAATAATAATGTTGTAAATAATTCATATCTATATGGCGTAGCTACCACCAACTAAATTCTTTGATGACAACATATTTATCTTACTAAAATCCTCAATTTTTTTAAATAGGCCCATCATTTTTAACTAAATGTATTGACGGTTTAGCATAACATACCTAAAGTTAACAACATTTCTCCATGATTCATATTGTATTAATAACGATTAGGTACTTTATTTATGTTATTACGCTATACATCATCATAAATTACCATTCATCGTAAGCATAGTACTTAGCTCAGTCAGTGACATGCCTGGCTAATGGGCCAACGGTCCCGGGTTCAATTCCCGGCATACCCGAAAGATTTATCATTGGCGAATTGTAGGTTTTCCCTTTTACAGTTATGAATGAACGTCTAAGGGCTGGGTGTTGTGTGTCCTAGATTTTAAATTATAAATCACTAGCAAGCCGGTAGTAGCAAATATAAAACTTACGCGGCTACAGGCAGAAAATAGTAGGCTAAGGGATAATATGAGATTGTAAGCATAGCCATGGACTTGGTCTAGTTACTAAACTTACATTTTTATTGGTTTTAAATAGTATCAAAGTTTATTATCTTAGGAAGTATACTATTAATCATTCACCACAAACATTTGGACAATTAGTAGCATTTTTTGAAGATTTTGTATATAGTTTTTCCCCAATGCTATTCTAATTATTAATGATTTATTGATTATTGTTCATTAAAGAGAATTGATACTTTTTGATAGTTGAAGTGTGCGGCTGAATAAGGGCCTATGTTGCATTTAAACACGCTTAGTTTTTGGTGGAAAAGGGATCTACATAAAGTCCTCCTCCCACCCAATAAATTAGTTGTATTATTTTCCTTGAGGTCCAGTGTTCATCTTCAGAGTGCAACTTGTATTTGCTCCGGAATAAAGGTATATGTGCAGTAGTCCCGTTGTTTTCCCTGGGTAGGCTATGTCATATTATTCCAGCATGATCCCTTAATTTATACACGAAAAGTTTATTACTTTGTGGCACTGTATTGCTTCCATTAAATCGCGAGTGCGTGAATATCCCTATTTGTTGCTACCCAGTGATTAAACAAACTGAGACGATATTAGTTGTTTGGGATTCAGAAAATTAATATTTTAGTACTCTCTAGTATTTATTTGACTTTATGTTCATTTAAAAAAACGGGCACTTAACTATTGTTACCAATATTATTATTGGTTATTCTTGCTGTTGAAATAATTTAGTTTGGTGACAAAACAAGATATTGCATTAGTGTAATATATATTTTCATTTTCTGATGTTAAAACAAAACTATTGTATAATATTGTTTTAAAGAATATTTAGAATGTGAAAAAAAGGCATGACGTTGGCCGTTTCTGAATAGTTTGTCCCCTACGCACTTGTGCACTTTACTGCACGCTTTAATATAACACGTGTCTGGTGTCCCTAAATACATAGGATCTATAATAGTTTTCGGACAGCAAATTACAGCTAGAGCCATCTGGTGGCTAATTCTGAAATATGCGTTTCCATGGTAACGATATTGAAATTTCATAGTGATTTGTCAATGGTGTCATTCGTCAATGGTGACATTATTTTAAGGTACAAATTCATATTTATCTTTCTTAATTCTATGGACCTAAGGGTTTTCCTACTGTCCCCGTAGATAATAAAATCAATTATATGCCGTTGATGTTAATTTACAATAATCATGATAAAAAATAGCATTATAATATGCTTAAAAGTAGATAAAAGTCAAATGAAGTTAAGATATTTATTTATTTAACTCCTTTATGGGTTATTGTTAAAAAAACGTATTTGGAAAACGTGCGCCAAATATGGTCAATTCTATTAGAGTTTTATAAACTTTAAAATTTTGGAGAAGCTGACAAACTAGGCCTAGCTTACATTAATATCAAATTGTTTTAAAGCATGTAAAAGTATTTCCAGATAAATACATAAGCCTATAGAAATTCCAAAATAAATTACTTAAGTTACATGTTCATCTCTTGTTTTGAAACATTTTGCCAGAATGATTAACTGCTGAAGAATAAACAAAGACATTACAGCTATGCGCCAAAAAGAGCGCTATGTACGCAGGGATGCCAATGAGCAAGTCAAACATTTTTTAGTAGAATAACCAATTTATATTCACTTTTAATCTGGCCTTAGGTGTAAAACTGTAATAGCTGTTTGAAAAAGATCAGCCTTGTTGTTTGCCATGTCTCGGAAAAGGGCCATCATTTTGTCTTGGGCCAGTCGCTATAAGCCTACATTTCATCTCCGGGTCTTGGTCTTCAACAATTTTAGGGAAGATATCGTACTCTTCTACAGCTTCCTCTATGCCTTGTGTATTTTCGCTGAATGATACACCATCTTCATCTGAAGAGTTGAGCTGAGCCAGAGTTGAATTTTTGTCAAGGTCATCTTGTAACAACGGATTGCATTTTTGAATATCTTCTATGTCATGAGAGTCATCATTCGTATGAATCTTTCTTTCTTCTAAAATGCTTTCCGAATCGTATACGTCTGCTCTCTCTTTATCTTGGTTTGGGATTTTTTTTCAACCCTGAAAAGATTAAAAAAAGAGAGGGAAAAGAAAAACAAAAAATTATAGTAATATTATTTTGATGATTTCAAATTAAAACACTACATAAAGTCCTGATAATTGCAATTTTTCTGTAAAAAGATATGGCTGTGTTCCAATTCAAGCTTTGCGTCTTTCCCTTGCTTCCCTGCCTTTACCAGTTTCTTATGCATCTTCTAAATGTGACTTGTATCCTTCATACATAGCATTAATAGAACAAGCAAAACATGCAGAGCCTTTCACTCGTATGTATTTAAACATTTATGAACAGAGAACAATTTATCTTTCTTGCAATTAACCCGGACCCCCGCTTTTTAGGTGGGTATAAGCAATTCTCTGACCTTGTTGGCTCTTTTGTACCCACGTAAAAACAAATATAAAAGTGGACATTTGCCCCGTTACATACACTTAAATTTCAGCGCTGCGGGAAATAGTAAAACTTTGTATGTTTAGTTCTTACCAACTTTTACCGTACTTCGAAAGAGGACGATCACTTGCTGAGTGGTTATCTATGACAAAAATAATTATAACAAACATTCTTCAAAGTCCTCTTTCTTACCTGTCTCGTCATCGTTCCTCGTGGGCTGAGTTTGCGAATGAAAGAACTTAGCCAAGAACTTAAGTTCACTGAGATTTTAGCTGCCTCTTCGCATTTTCTCTTCTTTTCTTGCCTTTTGTGGGCACCTCTAAAGTATGTGCGTTTCATGTTTATTCAAACAAAAACACACAACACAACACAATCACAATCTCACACTTTCCAAATTGTCAATAAGCCAAACAGATAACTCAAAACGTTGCGTTGGAGCAGCAAACACAGAACTCAAAAACCAAGCGAAGTTTAGTTGACTGTCAACGTGACAAGCAGACAACCACAGACGTCATGCCATGTTGCCTCATGCGCATTTATGGTCATGCACACTCGCCGCTGTGGCTCGCGTCCCTACCCACTCTGCCTCTACCCGCAAGTTAACTATATCCTCTCTTCTCCTTTAGATCCTTTATCGTTACCAGTGACTCCTCGTATAGTGAAAGTTTTAACGTATTGGCAGGGAAAAACAGCGAGAGTTAAATATATTGAGACGGTATGCATTTGATTAAAGCTTTGGTCTGCTTTAGTTCAAAGTATTTCTTTTAATCCTCACTCGGGGGCCCTGGGGCACTGCCCTGGTGGTAGTTGCGGCATTGAATTTTGTGTTTCTCGATGTTGAATCATACTTGACAAAGAATTGCCAAGGGCTAAACATAAGTAGGTATTACAATTGATGTGTGTATTTATTAATGCATCAAAATTATCCTTAAAGCCCCCTCCCTCTATAAATTACATTTATATTACTTTGGCGTGTAGATTTAAGAGCTGATACTATTCTAATCGGTAAAAAACAAATTGGGGTGGGAAATCTTTGCTAGTGTGTTTGTATAGTAGGCTCCCTATATAAGCAATTTAGCAAATAGACAATGAACAAAAATTAAGTTTTTAAATTTTTGGGGGGAAGGTGGGAGCAGATAACTGAGGGGGCCATATTTGCTAAGGTCAGCCCTGATTCTAATTATCACAGTTCTTGTATTACTGGATTCATTGAACAAACATGCTTTCATTATGTTCTGTTTATGCCAAATAAATTCATACCTGTATTAGATGATAGATCCTGATGTATTGAACTAGAATATTAATCACCATAAAATGTACTTTTGTTTGTGTTTTCAATATATTAGTGTGTACTTATAAAAAAAATTGTGTGTATTTACTTTTATAGTATCAATAAAAACAATCCTAAAAAAGTATAGTTTATATTTACATTTTTTAAAGTTCCTACTTCAAATCTAAAGGTAACATTTTTAAAAATATTTCTTACACACTTATCATTTGGGCACCGTTTTCTAAAATTATGTTATTCAAACTAAATTGGAAAAAGCAATTTTAAATGGTATTGTTTAAAAGTTGTAAAATGTAAAGTTTTTAAAAACATTTTGTTACACAACCTGTAGAAGAAAAATGTTGTTAGGAATATTGTATCCCAGAATTCTACTGTGTTAAAACATATCTTACTAAATTTTATACTAAAATTTACGATCCATAATACTATTAAAATAAAACAGACTTAATCCAAAATTCAAATAAAATAATAAAATAAATATATATAAAAATAGTAAAAGTATTTGTGTCAAATAATACCGTCATCAGGGGTGAAGTGGACCAAAAATTGAATATTTTTATTCAAAGTAATCTGTGTTCTGTGCGATATAGTAACTATAATTACATTATATTATCTTTAATGATCTGTTTTAGCTTTGGTAAATTGTTAATCATGCTGTAAAAAGTATATTTCATGTAAAATATTTACTTATTTAGTCCAATTCACCTATGGATATGGAGTGAAGTTGACCACTCATTTAAACATCATTTTTGGTCCACTTTGAAACTCTCATGATGTGAAATGAACTACTTTTTATGTTTTTAAATGTTTAAACGGTATATTTAATATAAATAGAAATTATAAATACATTGACAAAATATTAACACGAAAGAGCTAAAGTAAATGTTCAACAAATAATGTCAAGGCTACAATTTATGTCACTAAATACAAAACGACCTTTAAAATATCTAAAAGAAAAGAATGTTGTTTTTTTATCAACAGTTTTGCGCAAAAATGTCATTTTATATATCTCGGATATTTGTAACTTTTCCTATGTAAAATATATCTCGCTTGTTGGTCTCAAAACGAACTAGACAATAGTCACCTTCATTAATATTAGTGATACCGGTAATCACGTGACCCTCAAAATCGGGTAAGGACTATCTGCTGCCTCAATGCTGGGAAGAGACTCATCTGATGTTTGCAAAGTGTTATTTTGGCTTTTGTCACCAAACTTATCAGGTCTGTTCATTTCAGGTTCCCATAGTACACTTTTACCTGACAACACATTTAGTTTTTTTCCTCTGGTTTTTGGGTACTAGTAGTGGATTTAGCAGTTCTGCTTTGTTTTAGAACTTCAACAAAGGTTTCACTCTATCACTATGCTGAAATTCATGGTTACTTGTAGCATCACTGTAATCGGGGAGCCTTCGTAGAGCGTTTTCCCTGTTCAGTGGATACATTCCACATGCTACAAAACCTGATATAGGATTTGATGCAGCATTTTCTAGTGATTGGAGGTAGTCACCAGTTTTCATGGAAATTCAGCTTTGGATAGGACTCCACGATTTAAATTTTTCCACTCACTGAGAACTGCTATCCACTTATTTTTCAAAGCAGCAAAAAATGCCACATAAAGGGGCTGGCATAGATGGGTGGAATTAGAAGGCAATAGGATAAATTTAATGTTATTTAACTGACATTCTTTTATCATATGCAAAGATAAGTGACTTGAAAGGTTATCTCCTAGGATAACGCGAGGATAAGGCTGCTTCTTTAATAATGGCAAAGCAATTGACATAAACGAGTCTTAAAATATTACTTCATCAAACCATCCACTTTTACTTCTGTTATATCTTGTTCCACGAGGGCCATTTTCAGTCCATGTTGGGTACATATGTTCTGCACGGTAAGCAACATAGGGTGGTAAAAGTTCTCCAGTTGCACCATCAGCACTGAAATACTAGCTTGACTGCTGTCAATTACATTTTCTGGATATTTTGACCCACGTTTCACAACAAGCTTCCTCTTTCCAGGGTCATCAGTGAAGTTTATCTCATCGTAGTTTATGATGCTTTGTGGGTTCACATTCTCCAAAGGCTTTTCCAACTCATAAAAATACCTATGGATGCTATCGACAGTTACTTCTGCTCGGAATCGTTTGATGTTCTCTGAAAAACGTGCGTGTCTTCCTAAGAAACCTTTAACGAACTCAACATCTGGTAAATTCTTTTTGAATCTATTTTCGACTTTATCTATCCTATCTAAATAACCTTTTACAATTAGTCTAATATCCTCTCTTGTCATAGGAAATCCCCATTTTGCTGAAGTTACTAGTCCTGCACTTAATTCTTCTTCCTCTTTATTAGTAAGAACGGTTTGGCCACCACATTTTATGTTATGTGTACATTTCTTCTTCTTCTTTTCAGTGTTGTTCTTGGAATGCCAAACATTTCTGCTATTTTTCTTTCTGAAAGTTTACCCCTTTTTTTAGCTCAACTAAAGCTTTTTATAACTGTGATTCACTGTACTTACAGTTCATTCGTCTTCCAATGTTCTTTTTATATTTGCTTGGCATGATTAATCCAATGGTCAACTTCACCACCAACTTTTAATAATTTATATATTCAATTTTTTTCCAACTTAACAAAAAAAAATAGTGTATGTTACACTTATAAATGTAGTTACAATTATTTATTAAACAAATACCAGTTTAATAAAATGTATTTACCTATGTAACAGCTTTTTTATTCATTTTTTAAAATAAAAAACTAAAATTAGTACTATTTTTTAATAAAAGTCACAAAGCTAATAATTAAATTATTTCAAATATAACACTGAAGGGTACAAACTAGATCAGAAATTCACCTATAGAGCTAAATAGCAGACCAAATCACAAATGCCATTTTTGTTAACTTCACCTACCATGGTCCACTTCACCTCAGACTCTGGTACCTATTAAGCCACCGAGACTGCTCATTTAAACTTTACAAGTACTAGGAAAATTGTCTATACTGAAGCACCTTTGCAAAAAATCATACAACAAATTTAACACAGGCTTAACAGGTCCTTCGTGTTAACTTGATCTGTGGTGTCATTCCAGATTTATTTTTTGTTTAATAATATCATTTACTTTTAATAAAATGTCTGATGATGAAGATACATCTGTTCTTATCGATGGAAAAACTGAAACAAAGTTAACACCTATATATAAAGCTCCAAATATAGCGCATTCACCACCAAAAGTTGATCAAAATGTATCTGTGTTTACTGTCAGAAATCATTGCATCGTACTTTCTACAACAGTTGCGATATTAAGTGGCTTTGAATTTGGTTATGATTTGGGAATATGTTCATATTTGGTGCCAAATGTGAAAAATGTATTTCAGTTAACTTGTCAAGAAGAACATATGATTGGTATCTCATGGATCTTTGGCGCGTTGCTGGCTTCTGTTTTGGGAGGTAGGAACCAAGGCTAACCTAGAATATGTGTATGTTATGGCCCATCTACAACCAAACGCACCCGCTTGTCGGACTCGCAACTACGCAATAACGTAATTTTATCTGTCTACAATAGCTTACGCAAACACAATCGTACGTCGGAATTGTCGGACCAGCTTGTCTTGAGGAGATGAACATTGTCCATCTCTTGCGTTTATGTAGTTGTGTTGGCTTGCGTTCAGCCAATAAAAAACCAATATGGATGGACTACTAAAATCAAATAATATGAAGTTATTTAGTGTATGATAACAACGCTTGGAAATGTATAGTAATGAATACAGGATTTTCAATTAAAATCATGTGTATTTAACCATTTAAATATTTTTTAAATATTATTTTCTTATTTAAAAACATTAGTCTGAATTTGACTTTTATAGTCATCATTGATGTTTGTTCCTATTGGTTGAAATTACGTCTTACGACTTTTTATTGTAGACAGTCTATTTTATATTTAAAGGCCAGTCTACAACCAACATACTCACTTGTCGGACTCGCAACTACGCAATCGCAAATGCACTCGTAATTACGCTTTTATTAAATAAAAAATAGACTGTCTATAATGAAAAGTCGTAAAACGTAATTTCAACCAATAGGAACAAACAGTAAACATGACTATAAAAGTCAAACTCATTAATGTTTTCAAATAAGAAATAAATATTTAAAAAAATATTTAAATGGTTAAATACACATGATTTTAATTTAAAATCCTGTATTAATGACTATACATTTCCAAGTGTTTTTGTCATAGACCAAATAACTTCAAATTATTTGATTTTAGCAGTCCATCCATATTTGTTTTTTGATTGGCTGAACCAAGCCAACACAACTACATAAACGCAAGAGATGGACAGTGTTCATCTCCTCCCGACAAGCTGGTCCAACATTTCTGACATACGATTGTGTTTGCGTAAGCTATTGTAGACAAACAAAACTACGTTATTGCGTAGTTGCGAGTCCGACAAGCGGGTGCGTTCGGTTGTAGACGGGCCATAAGAGAAGCGTAATTACGAGGGCATTTGGAATTGCGTTAATGCGAGTCCGACAAGCGGGTATGTTGGTTGTAGATGGGCCTTTATAGATATTGCTCATAATTATATTGAGAATTAAAGTTTGTAAACTAAATGTTTAATTTAGACCATCAATGTCATACTGAGTTGGGAATACAATCTCTTAACTTAACATCAAATGTATATTGCTTTGTTTTTTTCTGGGAGGTACAATAGGACCCAAGGTTCTTAATGTATGTATTCTATGAAGACACCATACTTCTATTAAAAATATAAGTACTACACTATATTCTTATTTCGTAGCATCAATGCACATTCATGTCAAACATAATTGCTTTACTTTTCATAATTACAGGTCTTTTAGTTGATGGATTTGGCCGCAAATGGGCGATTGTATGCTCCACATCCCTGATGATTATCGGATCGGTTCTGACTGCCATTACCTCTTCATACACCATGCTTCTGATTGGTCGGCTGATGGGAGGTTTTAGTGGAGCTTTGTGTACAGTAGCACAGTGCGTGTACTCAGCAGAAATATCCCAGGAACATCACCGTGGTCGCTTGGTAACCATATATCAGTTGGGAGCTGCTTTGGGCTTTCTCACTCCAACCTTGGCTAATGTTGCATGTAACATACCATGGCAAGTAATGGTATGGATACCTGTTGGTCCAGCCCTGATCCAAATTTCCATTGTCACAATTTTTCTCTCCGAATCTCCCCACTTCAAGCTCCTACAAATGTCGCAGAGTTTTGATACTAAACGGTATAGCTGCGCCGTTGGAAGCTCCTGGGAAACTGTATTTCTGGCTCTGGGGCTTGTGTTTTTCCAGCAGTTCACCGGGAGGTTCGCTGTTCTCCGTTATGCCCATGGACTGTTTGCCGTCCTAGGTGT
The DNA here is from genome assembly GCA_901482245.1 of Timema douglasi. Classification (NCBI taxonomy): domain Eukaryota; kingdom Metazoa; phylum Arthropoda; class Insecta; order Phasmatodea; family Timematidae; genus Timema; species Timema douglasi. The sequence continues at coordinate 164,687 of CABEEJ010001205.1, forward strand.
GTGCCCTGAGACTGTGGCGACAGTGACCACTATCACTTTTAGCTTTGTTAAGGTAAAATTATACTTCAAGTTGTAACTAAGTTGATAAGTTTAAGAACACATTTGCATTCATATCAGTTGAATCAAACACAACCAACTGTAAATGATTGTTTTCAAATGCTCCCAAAAATTACTTTTTGTCCTTATTTGATGTTTGGTAATTTAGTATATAATACATAGCACTATTTGAAATATTACATTAATGTATGCCTACAAAACAAAATCCCAACACTCTTGTTGACTTTAATTAAAAAGAAAATTGGAGTCCAAGCCTACTAGAAAAAATATTTATTTTCATGCTAAACTTGATAAAAAGTTTTAAACACATTCATAAAAACATTTAAAATATGTCCACTTAAAACAGACATACCCTGTTTGGACAATTGATAGTGAAAATTGTCTAACACCTTAACCCAGTCTGGAGCGTATTTGTCTACTGATCTAAGGACCCTGATTTGATTCCTTTCATGGATGAAAAATTTATCATTGGTGAAATGTGGGCATACCCTTTCATAGTGATGAATTAACAGTTGGAGGGCTCAGTTTTGGTCCTAGATTTAAGTTAGTTTATAAGTTGTTTGATAACATAATCCAGAAAGTGCACGTCATACACCTCAAATAAATGAAACTAAACAATGAAATGATAGTAAAAATCAAAACTAGTTATCAAAATAATGATAACATAGGATTTAGAGGTTAAGACATGATTTACCGATATCTTTAAATATAACCCTACATATTTAATTAATAGCGATGGTTTGAACATTGTGTGTGATGTCTGCACGGCAGGTTTGTGCAATCTGTCTGTGTGTATGTGTGATCGACCGCTTGGGTCGGAGGCCGGCACTGATATTGGGAGGAACATGCATGATGACGAGTCTTGCGCTGATTGGGGTGCTATGTGCCATGGAGGAGAGTCATGCGCTGGGGCTGCTACGGCCTGGAGTATGTGACGACCACACACCCCTACCGACTGGAGACGGGTTGCATTACTCATCGGGGACAGGACTGGCACCTATGTTACCTACGGGTGCCCCACCTCCTTTTCCACTACTGCCAACCCCTGTTCCCTTGGTAGCACCACAAAAGTAAGCATGACAAATAAAATTTGAAAGGTTTTTCTAAACTACTGTATTGGCTTAAATATTGTACACTAATTTTCTCCTAAAAAATAGTCCTACCGAAAACTGAACTCTGATTATAAATGCAACCAAACATTTTTCACTGAAAAAAACCCATCAGATTTCTACAGAGGTCTATTTTGTAGCATACTATAACTGTACTAGCTGATCAGCAGGAATTAGCGCGCTTGCGCATGTCTAATAATAAACTCAAGATCAAAAATGAAGTTAGAAACCAGCATGAGTGCAGGAACTAGATCACACTCGTGCACATCTAATGATAAACTCATGGTCAAAACAAAGAGCAAGGGTGAGGATTTCCACCCTTAATTGTAACTGTACTGGTAATTCAGTAGGCCAGTGTTAGTTGATGGCAGAATTTGTGCAGTGTTTTTGATATTAAAAAACCATTCATGGCAGAGCTGCACATGAGTGATCATGTTGAAAAGAAGGCTTCCTCGGCATCTCAAGTATACAGGAGACTGAGAAGAAGTTATAATATGAATCATAAATTAACAGCAATACAAAAGGCGCAACAAACAAATAACGTGCAGGCTGCTAACATGTTTGGTGTTTCATAGTCTAATATTCAACTTTGGAGGAAAAAATGAAAATTTTAGGAATTCCTGTGCATCAAGACATGTATTCAGAGGACCTAGTGTCAAATTCGTTAATATTCTACCTTGTGGTATACGAGGTTTGGGTATTAAATAACCGGACTGATGCTCTAAAAAATTGTATTTACAAAATTACTCAATGGACATGTTATCACCTTCAATGTAGTCCCCTCCCTGATCTCTACACTTCACCATACAAATCTTCCACTGTTGCTGTTGGAAGCAATGTTTCAGGTCTTTTTCTTAGAGGCTGTTCATGAGCTTTGTTGCATTTTGTTTCACAGCATCAACAGACTCGAAACTAGTTCCTTTTAGTGCAGACTTGATCTTCAGGAGCAGAAAAAAGTCTCACGTGGATAGATCAGGTGATTAAGGTGGATGTTCCAACACCGGAATCTAGTGCTTCACCAAAAACCTCTGGATATAGAGCGCTTTGTGGGCTGGTGCGTTGTCCTGATGAAGAATCCACGAGCCGCTCTTCCACATTTCAGGTTTTCTTCTTCTTAGGTGTTCACAAAGGGTTGTCAAAACCTCCTTATAGTAAACCTGGTTAACAATCTGACCTTCAGGTACCCAATCAATGTGAACAATCCCTCAGATATTAAAAAAAAACTATCATCATTGCTTTTAATTTTGACTTGTTCATTCATGCTTTCTTTTGTCTCAATGAACTAGGACTCTTCCAATGCATGGATTGGCACTTAGTTTCAGGGTTAAACTGAAAAAAACCACGATTCGTCACAAGTTATAACATTTTCTAAAAAGTTTGGATCATTTTCGATGTTTTGAAGGAGGTCAGCACAAATGTTCATCTGAGTTTCCTTTTTCTCAGGAGTGAGCAATTTTGGCACCATTTTAGAGAAAACTTTTTTCATGTGTAAATTTTCATGTAAAATCTGTAGAGCAGTTTACCTATCGATATTAACTAACTCAACAATTGCTCGAATGCTCAGGCATCGATTTTTTCAAACGATAGCGCTCACTTTTTCAATATCAACATCTGTTTTTGATGTGCGAGGACAGCCAGGGCGCGGATTGTCTTCAATCTGTTTCCTCCCCTCCTTAAATTTTTTAAACCAATCGAACACTTGAGTACGAGATAAACACTTATCACCATAAACTTCCTTTAACAAATTGTACGTTTCTGTAGCGGATTTCCCAAGTTTTACCAGAAACTTCACGTTGGCACGCTGCTCACCTTTTACACTCAACATAATTCCGATGAAGCTAAGGTACACGGTCCACTTCGAACAAAGGCTTCAGCCAAACTGTTGGTCACGCGACTTTGAAATTTGGAAGGTAGAGGGAGAAAATAACATAGATCAATATCTGACCTTCTTGGTTGTTGCTGAGGCAAAAAAATGAGTCTGGTTATTTAGTAGCCACACCTTGTATTCAAGACTGTTTACTTTTTATATGGAGCACCTTCAAAATGTTAGTGTCGTATTATTTGCAAGGTAATGCTATATTCTTGCCAATTCGGTATTTTTCCAACAGAACTTGTAGTTTTGAAAAAATAAAAAAGCTAAGAACTAGTAATCAGAGTTAATTGAAACTTTGTAGCCTACTTTGATTTTTAAGTGAAGATGTACTCTTTGTTTACCCTGAATGGTAGCAAGCTTACCTTGCATGAATCCACTATGGCTTGGCTTATAAGATAGGGAGAGATATAATGTAGTCCGTCAAGGTAAGACCTCTCAGACTAAACGGAGTGTATCTTGCACATGAAGATTAGTCCCATTGACAAAGTGACGCCAGATCTGGGAGATTCACTTTCATTACTGATTGAGTTTATTGAATTAGCCTTTATTAAATCAGTTTGAAAATGATACCAGAACACGGGAATCAAACCCAGGAACTTAAGATAAGCGTGCCAATGCTCTACCGCCGAGCTTTCTAGGGTCTGTCTGATGCTCATAGTATAGACCTTTAGTTTAATCGGGTACTTAAGCTATCATCATAGCGACCAGTTGACACAGGATTGGCGTTTGTGCTGTCTCTCGAGGAGTTTTACACATAATCTCAGGTTCGATTTTTCTGTGCTGGTCTCATTTTTCAACTGATTTAATATGATCAAATAAATAAAAAATAACACCTGGACATGGGAATTGAACTCGGGACCTTTAGCTTAGCATGCCAATGCTCTTCCACTGAAGTATTCAGGGATTGTCCCGATCTCAGGGTTATTCTTCACTCATATTTTAAGCCAGATTCTGTGATGGACTTGTGAATATCATCAGCTTCTAAGAGCTATCATTGATATCACAGCCACCAGCGACTCAGTTGTGGTTTTATGCTTCCAATAGTACAAATACATTATACATACCAACGTTATTTTACATCTGTGTGTGATCCATCAGGTGTATCAAGGGTATTTTCTGTAGTGGGGCTTTCTGTCTTCTACAGCTTATTGTTCCCTTGTCGTTGATAGCCTGTTCTTGCACTACAACGGACTACACATTTATGCACCCTTGTTGTAGTTGTGAAGAGGAGGATATACCCATACCCTCCAACCTTCCCCCGTCCCTCCAGTACCTGGCCTTGTTCACAATGCTGTGCTATGAAGTGGCCTACTCGTTTTCCCTGGGTCCCGTCACCTGGCTGCTGCTTGTCGAGATATTCCCTGCAGCTGTCAGGGGAAAGTCTGTGTCAATGGTCTGCACCTTGTATTGGCTCGCCGATCTCCTTGTCGGCACAACTTTAGTCCATGTTGTCCGTAAGTGGAGTTTAGTGATTTTATTTTATTGTGAATACATATGATTTATTAAACATCTTGATAACATTTCTTAATAATATGCTTTATTTTATTATTCCAGATGCTTTTACGTTGGGAGGAGCTTTTCTAATGTACAGCGTCATGTGTCTGAATGCCATTATCTTTGTGTTTCTGTTCATCCCGGAGACAAGAGCGAAATCTTTACATCTCATAGCCCAAGAGCTCAAGAACATGTGAGTACAATATTATTATTGTGTTTTCTACATCTTACTACCCATACTAAATATACGGTGCTAATGGGGTTGGGAGGAAATGCATCCACATTTGAATGGAGTGAGATTGATAAAACCTTTAGGAAAAAGTGAGACAACCCTCAGTACACCTGGCTGGAATTTTAACTTTGGCTTTCCCCGTTGTCATCGACAATCCAGTTTCAATAGAATTGTGTTGAGTCCACATTTGCTTGAATCCTATTTTTGATATTTATTTATGAATCCAAATCCAAATATTAGAAAACATGATATGTATAAGTGTGATTTTTTTTTTTCCTTCAATGTAGATTTGATTTTTATTGAGTGGTAAATTAATGTTCTTGGGTCTGGTTATTAGTTTTGTTCTTTACTCTTGGTTTACTCTGTAATGTAGCAAACTTATCTGAAATCAGGTTATAACGCATAACCACTCTTAAAAGATTCAACCAGGATTCGAATCCTGATCTCCCTATTTTCAGCAAGCCAGTCTAACACGAGAGTGACGATTTAGACCATTCGGCCACTAAAGCGGGTCTTATCTGTAACTATCTCTCTACCATGTAGGCCTACAGGATGTTTGACAATGAGGTAGTCCAATGGCTAAATAATTTAATAGTAATGGAAATTAACAAAAATAAAGAAAAAGGAAAAATAAACTAATAAGTGTAAGTTTAATGAAGGAAGTCCACTTAAGGAAAGAGGAAAAATGTGTGAAGAATCCCATGAACAAAGAGGACATCTTCTTCCTTTCTTTTATCTTCTATACCTAGTAGAAATAATCAAACACACATTTAGTGATATTTGGTACTGTTTCTCAATTTGTGGTCCTCATACCACTGGTGGGCCTAGTATGTGATCCGTTGGATCCCAGGAAGTTTAGTAATAAAAATAAATTCAAGTATGTTGATCACACTAATACATAAATTTGAAATGCAAAAGATTAAAGATTAAATATTCATACTATGCTCTATTTCTTTCCTCAGTAGACACAAATCATATAGAAAAGGAAGTCTGTACCAACCTTAAGATAACAAATCTAAACAATTATTTATAGAAAATTATAAGGTCTAGAATGCCAAAAATAATCCAAAAAACTATTATTTACTAATTCATTGTAATTACATGATATATTTTTTCAACATTTAATTTAATGTATTAACTTGTGTTTTGTATTTATAGTCGGAAAATGAAATTGCCTAAAAAGAATGTTTTTTCTGCGTGAATTTCGAATAACACTCCCTCCATCCCTTCCCAACCCACCCCACCTTCTTCTTCCAGGACTTCTGTGGTCCTCCATTGCACATAATTTCCGTTTAGCGGCTCTCCATCACAATTACTTTGAGAAACATTGGTATAGATAATTCAAAGGGTCTACCTTATTTTTTTTACCAACATGCCCCATAAGTGCTTCCAGGAGGGATTGTTTATGTTTCTTGTAATTTTGTTACCAGGTCTTCTAAAAACAGAATGTTTCAAAATCTCCAAGCTTTGCCGTGTTTGAGTAAGAACGAGTGGCTGCAGCAGAAATCCATGCAATACCGACAAGTGGCGCACTCAGTTGCCGAAAGTGCTGTAATTTGAGAAATGTGTCAGTTTAAAATGGCAGAACAGTTTTTATACATGGAAAGGAAAGTGTTTCAAACTAAACAATATTTTAATTTCTTCACGGTAGTATTTTAGGAATCTGGATTTAAATTAACGGTAGGTTTAGAAAACATTTTTTCCTGGAGGTTAAAATGTAGTATAGTTTTTCACTCGCCATAAGGTAACACTTTACTTATAATGTTTATAGCTTAAGAATTGAGAGTGATTTTAGTTTTAAGTATTTATTCCCTAACTCTTAAAATGATATTTAATTTAATTTATTAATAAGTTTTAATTTGTCTCAAATGTGATGTTAATTTGTTTGTTTGAGATAGTAGGCTAATTTATAAAGTTGAGAAAAGATTTAAACACATTTTTAGCTTTAAGAACTACATTTCTTAATTAAAATATTTAATAACATAACATTTGAAATGTTTTTCACTTTCTTGCCACAAATAAGATTTGTACTATAAAAATATGTTGAGCATTTAACTAATTTTTCTTGTTAATAGAATCAAATTGAGATCCTAGAAATGTATTTAAACTCGCTTTTAATTTAAAATTCTAGGTTTCAGAGTTTATATTTTAAAACATGAATACCTATTGAGAAAAATAAGAAAAGTTAGATCAATTAATACATAATGGAAACATTAACAAATAGTGACATACCCCACCTCACAATTCTGACATCTTCCTTTCTATTAAATTTGTTATATTTGGAAGAAGGTACAGGAAAGGTGGATATAACTATATAAAAGGGGACACAAACAATATGCCTTTTACAATTAAAAGAACACAGTTCACATTTTACACTGCTGCCACTAAACAAGTTGGTAATAGCTGTCTCTTGAAAAGAATCAATCTTTACCGCCCAGTCCCCTGACCTAGGTTTCATTCTATCGGAACTCGTCAGGGGGAAGTGTGAAACGTGACATGCAACTTGCTATATTCTATCTCCTATTTTCCTACCTTCTATCCACATTTCTTGTACCTTCTTACAAATATAACAAAATACCTCAATTAAGGAAACAAGGTTTTCCATAAAGAGATATATATCATATATTTCTATTTTCTTCACATACACTTTAACAACAAAGATTTAATCAATAATTCGGGGTTTTGACCTCTATATGTATCAAAGTGGAACAAAATCTTACGTACAAACCTTGAAGAAACAAATTTAATACGTTTGAATCCACCCATATTTTTATAATTTTTCTTTTTAGTTTAGTTTTCTTTACTTGTTTTCACCATTTAATATATATTTTAGAGTTGAGATCTTTGTTGCAATGGGGGGAGGGGGAGATTTATTATTTGTGGTCCAGATACCTGTGTTGGCTGTGTAACATGTGCAGAAATGTTAAAGAATACTCCTTTGTTTATTTCTATATTTTGTTTTATTGACAAACTCAGATTTTGTTTTGTTACATTAACATTAGCTTAAAGTTTAATGAATCTCTTCACAACATTAAAACTATGCACTCCTAAGAAAATATTGTAACATGTAACAATCAAAAGTAGTCTTATGAATGTTTTAACCCTACTTAAAACTTAACATTTAAATGTTAAAATTTTATCCTACTTAAATTGTAAATATTTAACTTTGCTCACTAATGAATTAATAATGCAGCACTATAAATATTTATTTTACTTAATTACTATAAATTAAGTAGCACATTTATGATAGTAATTTATATATTTAATAAATTATGCATGCCATCATTATTTTGCATATAGAACCGTTTGTGAACTTATAATTAATTTTGTTTGTGTATTCGGTTCAAATTTTTTGTAATCTAATATTTATAAAGTTTTATACAGGGATAGAACTATACACCATATTTCCCAATCGAACCACAATCATTATTAGCAATGCAGTACAATCTATATTTATGTGTATATTTTTGTTTGTCACGAGGGAGACAAAAAGTGTAAATAAATAAAGTAAATTTTATAAAGTAAAATTTTGCTGGTATATGCAATAAGCAGAAGCAATAGTGTTTTGATCACAAGTTTTTTGTGAGAAAAGTTATAAATACTCAGGTTGTGAAGATGAAAAAAAAAATAGAAGCTGTGCCATTATCCAGTGTGTAGTCAAAAAATATTTTACTACTACACTATTTTTGTATATTTCATTATTTATATATACATTTATATATTAAATCACTCATTATGTAATCACATAATATTATTCTTATTGTAAAATGCATTTATTTTAGTGCTTGTATTGTCTTTATTCTTTGTAGATTAAATATATGCTGGTGCTTTATTCTCTTTTATTTAATTGCAATATTTCACCTCTCCTATTAATAATATGTTTGCCTTTTTTTTTTTAACTTTCTTTCGACCCCTCAGAGAGAGAAGTATTGTGATCGTCAAAAGAATCCAAATAAAGATTTTGATAAATGTCCACGTTTCTTAACCCCTGATAACAAAAGAAAGTTGTTTTAGCAATGCTGTGTATCTTTCTGTTTCTCGGTTGTATCCGAAACCATTTCACCAATCGAGCTAAAACTTGGTATCAAGGGTTTTCATAAGGTTCCCTCAAGTAGTTTTGGGAATTAGATATCCAACCCTAAAATTAGGGGTAGTATACTAAATGGCTAAAAGAGAAAAAATTGTATTTCTCAAAATAGGCTTTAACGATTTTTATTTAAAATTCCCATCCAGGCAGTTTAACATTACAAACAATTGTCTTATCTCATTTTCCTGAGAAATTACTTAAAAGGTACTTTACATTTGTGGATATATCAAAGTTTGATTATACCTCCACAAATCTTTGAGATATGAAATAACATCAAGGCAAAGTTGTGGTACTATTAACCTTTTTTTATATAAATCCCATATTTTCTGAGATATTGCTACGCGCATAAACGGACCTCGGCTAACACAACTTCGTGGCCAGCCTGTAGACGACCGAAACGGCTTCGCAAATATAATGAGGTCCAACACGGAATGAATGTTTATCTTATTTCAATATAAAATTTGGTTGTGATCGTATAGTGGGTTAAATTAATTAAAGAAATAATATATTTAAATTTATTTTAGCAATTCACTCGATACACGTCACTCGTATTTAGTGTGAGAGTGGCCGTCAACCGATTTAAGGTGAA
>CABEEJ010001206.1:0-62974 GCA_901482245.1 Timema douglasi
TCGACCACTTGACCCACCCAGCCTTCCAAATATTTTTTTATAGCTTGTCGAGCAGTTTGTTGTCTAGCAGTTTGTATGGTGCCGATGTGTTTTATAATAATCAGGTATATTTAAGGCCTACCCTGATTGATGCTAGATAAAATTATGGAATTTTGTTAAATAAAAAGTATCTCAGTATAAAACTTTGATCTATAAAATACTTATTTTTTGGTAAAAATGGTAACAAATAAACTCTTACTTGGGTAATATAGTCCTACAAAAATAAATATTACAGTTAAAATGTATATATAGGTACCAAATAAACCAAAGATAGAATGTTAAAAATATATAATTTAGTTTAATAAACATTGTTTGTTTTTATTCTTATTGTGTATTTAAAAAAATGGTACGGTGGACCAAACATAGTTTCTCTCTCTTTAATCTTAAAATAGAAAGATTTACTAAAAACTCGGAAAATGTTTGAGAAACAAAATAATATACACTGTTACAGAAACATTCAACCAAAGATCATATATGTTATAATATACACTGTTACAGAAATATTGAAAAAAGACTACCAACTCTGTCCACAATGGATTTTATATTTTTAAATAGGGCCTACACCTTACACCTCAGAAACTAGGCCTATTGGTTTTATGAAAATATATTTCAAACAAAAGACTAATGTTTAGTAGTATTACATCTTTACTATGATAGATTATTTCGTATTTGAAATAGTTGTGGAGATATGATAAAACAAAATTGAAAATTTCTGGTAGTGTAATTCCCTCAAAGTATTTTTCATGGAAAAAATGAAACTGTTTGTAGTGTTAAACATTGTCTAGAAACAAAATTTTATCAAAATCATCAAAGCAGATTTTGATAGAATTGACTTTTTTCCCTCTTTTTGACCTTCAATTAACTACCTATTATTTAAAGAGTGTTGGATATCTTAATTCCAAAATCCTCTCGAAGGAGCCTTATTAAAGCCCTAAATACCTAGTTTTAGCCCGATTGGTAAAATGGTTTCGACTCTAGCCCGAGGTACAGATAGAAGGCATCACAAAAACAACTTTTTCTGTTTCAGGGGGTCATAAAACGTCGACATTTATCAAAACCTTGAGGTATATTATTTGTTTTTACAGTTACAATAGGCTAATAATTCTTTTTAGAAGGGTCTAGAGAAAGTAAAAAGACTTTGGTCACATAAAGGCCGTTTTAATAGCACCTTCAAATATAGGCCTGTTTTACCATTGCTCTTTGGTTGAGAGAAGTATATTTTCTAGTTTGAGAGAACTTTATTTGTTTATTGAAATGTTATCGTAAATTTGCATTTAAATAATCAAAATTGCTAATAATTTGCATTTAAGAGGTTAAATAGTCAATTTTGCAAACGTTCATGTCTGTTAATGCATGTCATATTAATTTAAAAAAATGTTATAGTGGATTTTAAATATATTTTGATAATACATTTTAATTTTGTATTTAAATTCCGTAAAACCACGTCACGTGGGATTCCAGTATCTTTAGGTCGGAATTAATAACATATTTTGAGGAAAATATATTTGCATCTACGTGAAGGGAAAATGGGAAATCAATTAAGAATAACCAATACCCTTTGGAGACACCCAATTGGAATTTGAGCTCCAATCTTTTAATCATATGCAAACTAGATAAATCTGACATTTAGTCTGCGTATCCATTAGTGTGGGTTTCAACAACTTTATTTTATTTATTTAGATGGATATTACGGTTAGAAATACACATTCATTTAAATCCTAATTTTTTTTATTTTCTTAGCACCTTCTTACTACCCATTCGTGTTAAACGTTTATGTACTAATTACGCTAGTGGTTTTAAGGATTAGAAAGGTTATATTTAGAAGAAGTGTGCCCACATTTGCACCAAGGGAAAGTGGAAAATCACCCTCATTACACTCTAACTAGATTCGAACCTCGATCTCCCCATCATCGGCAGTCTAGTCTATTGCGAGAGGAGAGTGTTATACCATGCGGCCAACGAAGCGGGTAGATCTTCAATTTAACTCCTATGATGCATGGTATATTATTAACTTAAACTTGAACCACAAATATTTTATTCCAAAATGACAAATAATGTAAAGTGACACGTTTACCGCATTCTCTCTTTCCTTCTACACTTTATTATTTTTAAATATAATCTTTATACAATTAATATTTTAATTGCATTTTACCAAGCAAGATATTAAGTTATAATAGACGAATTACTATTTTAAACATTTTTTTTAAATTTTTATAAAAAATAAATAAAATATTGCTTCAGTAAATACAATAAATTTTAATTCTTACACATATTAATCCGATTAGTATTGTTATATTTATCATAGTTATCGAGGAATTTGAGCAGGACATTTTATCTTCATTTAAAAAGTTTATGTTTAAATACCACTAATATCCTGACAAATATTCAATAAATGTATAAATAACTATGTGCAGTGTATTGTTCTAAACGTATATATTGACTCAACATTTTATTTATCTAATCCAATTGTTTTGTAAAAAAAATGTAAAAATATGGATCTAGGCTAAGGGTTCCTTCCAGCTTAGCCTTAAGGGTGGGAGTGGAATAAACTTGAGTTAAGGGCAGTGTTTTCGCAGTTTTTATAGTTAAAACTTTTTTTTTCTATCATATATTGCTCCAGTAAAGACCTATTTTAATTTTCTTCACAGGGTGATATAAACAGTTGTTGAATATCTGTCATGAGCATAATGGCATTAGATGAGAAACTTTTTAAATGAAGAGAAAAAATTGTCATTAAATTCCAGGACGGTTTTGACAGTTATTAAATAACTTCAATACCAACTTATGAATAAAATTAGACTCTTGTGTTTTTACTGGGAAAATGTTTAATGTATTTCGAACAAAAATGTGTTGATATAAAAAATACAAAACACTGCACTAACTCACTGCACTCACACCTTAACCTCTATTTCCATTTGAAAGAAAGTACTTTTACAGGAAATTCACCCACATTAGCTTAGGGTAAACAACCCTTAGTGATCCTGATATTGATTCACACCACGATATCAATGTCACCAGCAATACAGTTTATTGTGAGCCTGATGTCTTAGACAACATTACCACAAGTCTGGATTAAATTAAGAATTTGCGCTAACGGTACAATGGCCAAGAGTTACTGAAAAAAAATCAGAGGCCAGAGAATACAGGTACAGTACATTTTTTTAAAGGATAAATTTACAAGAAAGGTTGTTATTGAAAATATAAGGGTGACCTGGGGGTCTAGGGGTAAGGTGTTGGACTTCTGTGCTGGGAGTTCGGGATTCAATCCTCGGTCCCGGCATAGATTTATCTGATTGCCAAACCCTTCCTTCACCTCTGACAAGACGTGTATTAATCGCAACCTGTGAATGTGTGGAAGACCAGGATTCCACCGTTGTTTGGATTCCACGTTAAATTGTAGGTCCTCCATTTCATCTCACAATAACCCTACCATCACACATTAGTGTAAGTGCGTACAACCCGAACGGCTAGTAAGAAGCGGTGCTAAAAATAAGATTAAACATACTAAAAGCAAAAAGGGCGTCACAATAAAATATGCAAGAATGGAGAGTTTAGATATCTAAAAGGTGTCGAATTTGGTCATAATTATTATATATATTGTGCAATATAAATAGAATTGCATTACCAATAGAGTAAAAATAGGAAGATATTAGGTCCATAAAGAAATCAAGATACTAGGGAATGGAGGAGGAATCTAAAACCATGTTCATAGAATTGACTGGCAGTATGAATGGGAAGAGAGCATTGGGAAGACTTGGACGCTGATAGAAGTATAATATTAGAATGGACCTGAAAGATATAGGGTTTATTGAGTTGGACTTATTATTATTATTATTATTTAGCACCGCGTCTTACTACCCGCTTGGGTCATACGCTTTAAGTACTAATTACTCTAATGGATTATGAATTGGGAAGATTGAATTAGAGGAAATGAACCCGCATTTGCGTGGAGGGAGAGTGGAAAACAATTTAGGAAAAGCCATCCCTAGTTCACCCGACTGAGATTCGAACCTCGATCTCCCCGTCCTCAGCAGTCGAGCTCAACACGACTAGCGCGTTAGCCAACTACGCCACCAAGGCGGGTTGGACTGAATAGAACTAGCGCAAGATGGGGATAGGGTGTGATGATATGGAATGGATATAACTAGCGCAAGATGGGGATAGGTTTAATGAGTTGAACTGGATAGAACTAGCTCAATATGGGGATAGGGTGTGATGAGATGGACTGGATAGAACTAGCGCAAGATGGGGATAGGTTTAATGAGTTCGACTAGATATAACTAGCTCAAGATGGGGATAGGTGGTGTACTTTTGTTAAGTGCAGAAATGCACTTTCGAATTCCTAACTCGATGGAGTAAGTAATTAGGTGAAATATGTTCAATATTGACAGCAAAAAAGAAAAATGTTACTATTTAAAAAAAAGTTATTTCCTACCAGAATCCTACAATAGTTTTGTGATCCATTCCACCGAGACGCACGCAAGTATTCTTGGAATTCCTGCATGATTGTATCGAGTTTATAGTTAAAGACCTACATTTCCTCTTCATATTGTCCATGTGTGTACAACATACAAGTCGGTAGGTCAACAACCTCTCTTAACACACTCATGACAGAAGTAAGAGAATCTTATGGATTCGAGAGCAGTGAAGATAGACATAGTAAGCCTATGTTGTAGGTACTAGTTATTTCATGTTTTATCTTTAAAATAATCATTCAAAGGAGTAATTAAATTTTCGGGAATAGTTGTACTATAAATCAATATCGATTGATATCGTCTGTCAAATTACATTACATAAGCTGCAAGCGGAAAAAATTAGAGTAATGTTTTAACTTGATTTAATTTATTTTTATTTATATGGTTCAAGACTTGAAAGCTTGTTATATTTTTTTTACTCTGTTGTTATTAGTTCTTTTTCATAATGATAAATTAATTAAAAAGTAAAAAGTAACCTAGTTACTTACTCTATGGCTTTAAACGGCACACATGCCTATCTTAAGCTAGGTATATCCAGTCCAACTTATTACACCTTATCCCTAACTTGGGCCGGTTATATCCAGTCCAACTTATTACACCTTATCCCTAACTTGGGCCAGTTTTATCCAATCCACCTTATTACACACTATCCATATCTTGAACTAGTTTTATCAAGTCCACCTCTACACACCCTATCCCAATCTTGAGATGGTTATATCCAGTCCACCTCATTACACCCCATCTTTTTCAGGTCCATTCTAATTTTATCCTCCCAGCTACGTCTAGATCTTCTCAATGGTCTCTTCCCAATGGGTTTGCCAGTCAGTACTCTGAATACTGTTTTATATTCTCTCAATAGCGCTGCATGTCCTGCCCACCGTAATCTACGAGACTTGATTTTCCTAACATTATCTTGTGTTAAATACAGGGTATGTAACTCATCATTGCGTAACCTCCTCCACTCCCAGTAGCCTCATCCTAGACACCTTGTTTTCATAAACCCTAAATTTATTTTATTCATGTAAGGTAAGAGACTACGTTTCATACCCATGGAGAACAACCGGTAAAATGGTTTTGTATATTTTGAGTTGTACATTCCCTGAAAGCAGGCGAGATGTCAAAAACTTACTGGCCTAGTAATAGCATGCATTTCCCGACTGTATTATTTTCCTAATTTCCAATCTAATATCGATATTGCTAGTTGGGACTGTTCCTACATATTTAAACTCATTAACTCTGTCAAATGATATGTTGTTCGTAGTGATCTCCAAATTATCGCCCCCAGCTGTTTTTTTTATATAATCATACATTATCTTTCCAGGATCTTAAAATATTTCCGCATTTCTTGCAACAACCTCATTACTACTGTCCAACAAAGCTAAATTATCTAAATATAGTAGTAGCTGCAATGTACTATTTAATATAATTAATGTGAGTTAAGTGTAAAAGTATTTAATAAATCGTTGTTATTAATTGTTAAAAACAATCATTACTATTTATGAATTCTACTTTCGTCAAGAAATACCCGATTTTGTATTGATAATTGTCAAGTTGGTTTTAAGTTATCAAATTTTGAAATATATCTTCATCCATATAGTATTTTTTTTTTTAGTAAAGCAACCAAACAACCCCCATTAGTAAAATATGACTTACGAATCTGTATAAAATAACATGTATTGTGTTTATACAGACGTTGAAGTCTATATTTTAGTAGTTTTTAAAACAAAATTGTATTCTGGCAATAAAAAATGTATTATTTATTCAGTATATTTCTTTAGTTTAGTATCTATAAATAATAATCCAAGCAATTCTTGTATGTATGTCATGGGCATTGAAGAATTTCAACAAAAATGAAGATAATGAAGATAAAAGTTAATATTCGGATTCCTCGATGCCCGATAACTGTTGAGATTATTTTGCGTATAAATTTAAACTTAACTCCACTATAGCAGTATTGTAATTATTTTCTCAATAACTTTAGCTTGTAGATACTATGGCAACCTCTTAGAACATAATGTGTAAGACGATATTGTGTAAGATAGCATATCCCAATTAGACGATCCCCAGTTTGAATCTCGGTTAGAAAGTGTGAGACGGGTTTTACGAATACATGTTAATTCTGGTTGGAAGCAGGTGTCAGTGACTGTGGTTTGTCATCAACTAAAGTATTGTCCGGTTACATTAAATATATATTTAGATAAGACATTTCCCAGATTACAATTAAGTAGGGTATTTTATTGTAATATCTGAAAGAATAACACATGTACCATCACATTCTGATAAACATGATTTAAATTAATCTGGTAATCTAAAAAAATATAGTAAGATATGGGTTCTTGGTGAGAACTTTAGTTTTAGAAAAAATAAATATCTACATTTTAAATTAAAGGAGTTTGTTAACGACTGGAATATCAGTGTAATATACTCCTTTATGAAAATAATTCAATATCTGTATATCAAGCCAAATCATTAATATTTGGAAAATTACAATTTTTACACGATTTAAAACCAAATCATTACAGGACGACACACTCTCCACTAAATATTTAAACATAACACCAATAACTAACAGTTTTATAGGGTGAAACAATGCATACATAATAAGTCACTATGGGATAGAACCCTAGACCTGCCATAAGAGGGAGGATCCCAAATATTTCTTCTTTACTAACCATATATGGAAAACAAATCATTGATACTCCTCAGTCATCCAGTCAAATCTCGTTTAGTCACAAAGCTACACAGCCTCACATCAAATACTCCAATTTTTTTAGACACCATCTGAGCATTAAACATATGATACTCTTGTAACAAAGCCACACAAAACTCTCCTCGAATATATATCACACAAGTATACTATCTGGCATAGAACTTGTGATCCTCTTGTCACAAAGCCACAAAACAACCACCTCAAATAGATAACACACAAATATTATACCTTGCATTAAATTAATGATCCCCCTGTCACAAAGCCTTTTAAACCCAACCTCAACTAACTTATATAAATCCATCCCCCCTGGGCATTGAACCAGTGATCCTCAATCGTTCCCGAAGCCACATAAATGCAACTCAAACAGTTAATCTCCTCTCCCTGGGCGTCGAACCAAAGCTCTTCGAGAGTGATCTAGGCAGGTGGAGATGTAGGTTTTGGAAAGTAGTCGTGAAGGGAATGTACAGATCAATCACCGTCCAGTTTCAACTGTAAGGCGAATCGTAAATGGCATTTCCTTTTTTTCACCGGTTAACACACACCCAGAAACCCACGAGCAAGATATCTCCAGCCATTTTAACGACTCGTGAAGTTTTCCGAAATAATAATATATTGTGAAAGTTGTTTTCGGGTCCGTATTACATGCACTCTAAATATATATACAGGCTCTAATCTAAATCCGAAACACATCCAAAAAATAAGCGTTAATATTTTAATTTGTTTCCACTACGTTTTACTTCATTTCCCGGATGAGTAATGTAGATTATTTATAGTGAAATTTCCCGCGTTTGCATGGGGGAAGATTGAAAAACAATTTAGTTGGGGGAGGGGGACGACCTACAGGTCCCCCGTATGGAATTCTAACTCAAATCTCCTCGTCACCGGAATACCAGACTTACATGAGATTGATGTTAAGGGCCGTATATAATACAGTGAAGATTCAGAAGTCAGCCAATCCCCCATTCAATATGAGCTGTTTGTTATTTTGTATTCTGGGATATTAATTGACCCCCTAGACTAGAATATAGCAAAAACCCTAGCTCGTGTGTTCATCGATGTGGATATATATATATATATCAAATTAGCCAGATCCTTCTCTCTCTCTCTCTCTATATATATATATATAATATATATATATATATATATATATATATATAGAGAGAGAGAGAGAGAGAGAGAGAGAGAGAGAAGGATCTGGCTAATTTGACATTGGTTAGTTTAAAAAATTATATAGTTTTAACCCCCTATGATTCCCCATAAAATTCCTTTTCAAATTAATGGTAAAAAAAAACCTTTTAATTTCGAATTTAAGAAGGAAATATTTGGATAACTCGAGACCCTATACATTGTTAATTTTCGAGCTTGTACTCATTTCAAACCTAACTTAATGATGTTTATTAAATCTTCTCATATGCCAAGAATGTAAAAGTCTCCTAGTATAAGGGATGTGTTGGCTCAGCTCTCATTGTTTCTGTTTGATAATGTTATCAAGTGACTCCCAGTATGGAAGGAGTAAACTTCCACGTGTTTCACGTGCTCAATGATTTAATCCTTCGATTTTTGTACGTTAATTTTTCCAAGTTTGTATATTTTGTGTTTAAAGTTTTCTATATATTTTTTTTCTGTCTGTATAAGTTGTGTATGTGTGTTTATGTATATATATATATATATACATGCATACAGGATAACTATATATATACATACATACATACAGAATAACTATATATATACATACATACATACAGAATAACTATATATATATACATACATACATACATACAGAATAACTATATATATACATACATACATACATACAGAATAACTATATATATACATACATACATACAGAATAACTATATTTATACATACATACATACAGAATAACTATATTTATACATACATACATACAGAATAACTATATTTATACATACATACAGAATAACTATATTTATACATACATACAGAATAACTATATTTATACATACATACAGAATAACTATATATATACATACATACAAAAAACTATATTTATACATACATACAAAAAACTATATTTATACATACATACAGAATAACTATATATATATACATACATACAAAAAAACTATATTTATACATACATACAGAATAACTATATATATATATACATACAAAATAACTATATATATATACATACAAAATATCTATATATATATACATACAAAATAACTATATATATATATATACATACATACAAAATAACTATATATATATATACTTACAGAATAACTATTTTAGTTAAAAGTCTAAGATATATAAAAAAACGACTACCCAAAATTCGAACTAAGCATTTTGATGAGTATTTAGGCAACTGATGTATATATATATACATATACATATATAAGAAGGCAAGACGTTGCTCTGAAATGGAAGTAAATGGGACGAGACCAGTTGTAAGACCAAGGATGCGATGGATACAGCAAGTGAAGAAAGACGTAAAATAACGAGGACAAGATTAGGATACCATCCTTGAGAGTGACTAGTTGCTCAA
This sequence comes from Timema douglasi, assembly GCA_901482245.1. Classification (NCBI taxonomy): domain Eukaryota; kingdom Metazoa; phylum Arthropoda; class Insecta; order Phasmatodea; family Timematidae; genus Timema; species Timema douglasi. The sequence goes on from CABEEJ010001206.1 coordinate 9,755, forward strand.
GTAAAGGATGAGATGGAGAGCTCTTACTAACCACACCCGGGAAACACGAGTTGGGGCATGATGATCATGATGATGATATGTTTTTGACTGGTTTGGTTTGGTAATGGCAAAGTTAACTTTGATCATAGAGGCATAATATAAACATGTGTATTATTATCTCTTCATTAGAGTACCCGACCTTGTATCGAGCCAAAAATACAACTAGAGCAGTATCTTAAGTCATACCCTTGTATTAAATATGCGCATGCGCGATTGTTTTCTAGATCAATGGTTCCTAATTACCTATCAGTCAAGGACCCCCTAAGAGGCTCTTTGAGATCGGTAATCATCCCCCCCCCCGTTTTTTCTAATCTAATCTATGTATAGAAAATAGCACCCCCCCTATATTAATAGTTCATATTATAAAACCTACAAAACTGGGAGTTTGGCATAGTAAATCCGAGTCAAATGTGTTTTTACATACTTCTATTTTTACACAAATTCTAGTTATAATAATAATGATTAAAATAATAATACACAAAAAAGAGTAGTTAGGCCTTCATGAAAATTTATTAGTTAAGAAAAAAGTTCAAATCTATTCATTTGGGTTTAGTATTAGTGAGGTAAGTGAAACCTCTTCTTTCTTCCCATTACTTCTTGAAGCTCAGGCTGGACACTTTGACACCAAAATCTAAATGCATGTAAGTGGGTGAGTGGGTGAGGAGGGGGGAAGCTTTTTGTTAATTAAGATTAGGCCTACTGTTGTTTAATTATTATTTTAACTTTCTATTTTGTTAAAGTTTGGTGGTTGTCGTGGACCCCCTAGGAACAGCTCGCAGACCTCTGTGAAGGTCCACGGACCACCTTTTGTGAACCACTGCCTTAGATCACTAAAGAAACAATAACGTAGATTTTAAATCTTACAAATAATCTGTTCAAAGAATTCTGCGTTACCACGATTATTTATAATTTAATAACTGGCTTTATACTAAAATCATATTATTAAAATTATATTGCTTACGTCATGGTTATACAAATAGTTACACTAATGAGATGTAGATGGGGTGGTTTAGTTAAAAGGTAGTGTACCCGCATTTTCTCAAAAGGAGAGTGAGAATTTTTTGGTAATAAAAACACCTCAAACGCCCGACTGGGATTTAAGTCCAATCTTCAATTCATCGTGACACCAGATTAGTCGAGAATGATTACTTTGTTTGTGGAACCCCCGGTTCAAGCTAATCCAAATAAAACGAAAGGGTATAAAAGAGAATACCAACAACTGCACTACAAATTGAGATTAAATTATATTCTCAAACGAAACAGCAGAATTGAAGGAGTCCTCCCCCCTTTTTTTAGCCATCAATCAAAAAACATTATTGAACAAAGCAATACACGCAGATTAAACGTTTGAAAACTCTATTCTTAAGGGGGAGTGGAAGTGGATGCGAGAAAAGACCAATGTTTTTACAGTTTTTTGAGTAATACTTTTTTTTGCCAAAATAAATAAAACATTGCTCAGGTAGTAACACAGTTTAATTTTTTACATAAGGTGATATCAAAAGTTCTTAAATATTTGTTATGAGCACAGTGGCACTAGATGAAAAACTTTTTAAATGGAGAGAAAAAGTGGTAATTAAATTCCAGGACATGCTTGACAGATATTCAAGTATTGTTGATATCACCAAGTGAATAAAATTAATTAATATGTTTATACTGGAAAATCTTTTATTTATTTTGGTTAAAAAAATCTTTGCTATAAAAACTGCAAAAACACTTACCTTGAATCGCGTTCCCTACATCTTCACCTTAATTTTATTTTAAATAATGGCAGGACAGTCAAATAAAGCATATTCATTTGATCTGAAAAAATGAAAAAACTTTTTAATCACATTTTATTACTTACTTTATCATAAAATGTTATGGAAGCTTTTGTAACACACCTTTGTTTATCGTGTTCCATTTGACTACGTATTGTGGACGCCATTTAGTAATGTATGTAAGCTGACAGAGTTTACTAAATAATATTCAAATAAAATTACAAATTTTATTTTTTTACAAAAAGACTTAACCAAGTAAGAATTTTAACCTTTGTAGTGCAAATAAACGAGAGCCATTTCAAAAGAAATAATTAATTTTTGTTTCCAATGAAAGAAGTCATCATCATTTCTTGGGTTGTATAGAGGTATAATAGTAAATGGAGTGTAGTAATTATTTCCATATTAAACAATTAACTACTCTTCTTAGCGAGGTCAGTGAGTATAGATCCTCTCCAGTTTGAGAATTGAAGTGGATGAAGTCATTTGAAAATTAAAATAATCCAAGGTAAATTTTTTTTTTTGAGGTACTAGATTTTTTAAATCGTTAATTATATATTTTTCAATTTAATTTTTATTTGCGTGTACGTAATTGTATTCATGCCGATTGGCAAGAGTAAAAACAATTCCTAAAATATGAAAACTTCTTTTTTATTAGTACTATCTTGCCCGCAATCAGTGGGTAAGTGAACAAAGGCGTCAATTTTATTAATTCTGGTTTGACGATAATGTGGCGTAAGTGGTTCTAATTCCAACTGGATACACTTAAGATGTTTTTTCATAGCTGGTTTCCCACTCTCCCTTCACATATATGTGGGTACATTTTCTTTCAAATAAAGGGTTCTCATCACCATCCCTAGGACGCTGAGCACAAAAAACGTACTTGTATCATAATCAATCTTTAAATGATTTATAATATTAATATTTAGCACCGCGTCTTACTACCCGTTCATGTTATACGCTTTAAGTACTAATTACTCTAACGGATTAGGAATTGGGAAGGTTGAATTAGAGGAAGTGAACCCGCATTTGCGTGGAGGGAGAGTGGAAAACCATTTAGGAAAACCACCCCTAGTTCACCCGACCGAGATTCGAACCTCGATCTCCCCGTCCTCAGCAGTCGAGCTCAACACGACAAGCGCGTGAGCTAACTACGCCACCGAGGTGGGTATTTAAATTATTTAATCTAGGGTAAAAGGATATGGAGGTAAACTTAGTAGAAATGCATCCATATTAGTGAGTAGAAGGTGACCTGGTGGTCTAGGGGTAAGGTTTCGGACTTCTGTGTTGGGGGTGCGAGGTTCAATCCTCGGTCCCGGCACAGATTTATCTGATTATCAAACCCTTCCTTCACCTCTGACAATACATCTTGTGAATGTGGGGAAAGCCAGGCCTCCACCGTGGTTCGTATTTCACGTTAAACTGTAGGTCCTCCATTTCATCTCACAATCACCCTACCATTACACATTAGCCTAAGTGCGTATAACCTGAACAGGTAGTAAGACGTGGTGCTAATAATAATAATCATAATAACATTAGTGTGTAGGAAGGAGAGTTAAATCACAATGATAAGACTCATGTGGAAAACCACCCAGTTCATTCAGCCGATGATGGGAATAATTGGCGTGTATTTTCTCAACCAACTGTTTACATCCTCACACGAATAATAAACTAACTAAACTCAAAAATACCTAGTACTTTAGTTGCAAACTTATTTAATTTTTCCCTGAGTATCTTTAGTCTCCCTTTCAGGTTATGTATATGTATCAATTATGTCAATGTGCTAGGAATAAGGTAGGTAGAATTCACTTGCGTGGAGAGAAAGTGGGAGACCATTTAGTAAAAACCACCCTTATTACACACAATTGAAATTCAAACTCAGATTTACCAGTTATCGTGAGACCAATCTAATGCGAGAATGATGCCTCATTAGACGATTTGAACACTGAAGCAATATTTTTTTCGTAAATTCATCACTGTAGAAGGGAGTAAACAAAAAAACAAACACTTTCATTATTTATGCATTTATCGACCACACACAAGAATTATTATTATTATTATTATTATTATTATCATCACCACGTCTTACTACCCGTTCGGGTTATACGCACTTACGCTACTGTGTAATGGTAGGGTGATTGTGAGATGAAATGGAGGACCTAAGACCTACAGTTTAACGTGGAATACGAACCACGGTGGAGGCCTGGCATTCCCCACATTCACAAGATGTCTTGTCAGAGGTGAAGGAATGGTTTGGCAATCAGATAAATATGTGCCGGGACCGAGGATTGAACCCCGGACCCCCAACACAGAAGTCTGACACCTTACCCCTAGACCACCAGGTCATCCGCACAGGAATTGAACCCGTTGTCCTCTATATGAGGAAGTCTAAGGTCTTCTTATCCTTCAATGTTTTCTTAGCACCGCATCTTACTACCTGTTCAGGATACACGCATAAGTATTAATTACACTAATGAGTTAAGGATGAGGAAGTTTACATTTAAAGTAAGTGTACCCAAATTTGAAAAAAAATGAACCAAATAGAATAGTTGGAAGCAGAATTATAATCTAATTATACACTCTTCTACACTTTTAGTTTAGTTTTTACCACTATTTAAGGGGGGCGGGGGAACCTCAGTACACCTAACCGGGATTAAAAACTTGATCTCCCAGTCATCGGCAATATAGTCCAACACGATAGAGACGCCTTAAACCACGTGGCCACCAAAACAGGTTTCGGTGTTTTAATACACCCAATGATTTCCTCCGTGTCATTGTCATTCCCAAATGTAAACCTCTTACGCTCGTTGATTGACCATTTAAATACCCCTCTACCCCCTAGTCTTCCACTCTCCCCTGCCTCGAAGAAACCGCGAACAACTCACATTTCCTCTGACAGGCAATTAAAACGTAGTCCTCAGAGATGGTAATTAAGCTCTCTCCTTCACGTGGAAGCGTTCAAGTTTAATTAGAACTAAAATTGTTTATATGAACATAAAAGTTCGAAAAAATATATATATTTGTAATTTTTAAGTGAGTCGCAATGAAGCAATGGATAAGCATTGGAATACATAGGTTTGATTTATGTTGTAAGTTTATTGAATTGAGTTAATAATTATTGAAAAAAGCATTAAACCTGCACTTTAGGCACGCGGGCAAAGGCATCAGTTTCGTATTCTCTGGTGATGGAGTGGTTGGGGTTCCTCAGCTCTAGTAAGATTTTGGCAGTTACAAAATCACCAAAATTCTTTATATTTCACCCGCTTCATCGGCCGAATGGTCTAAGGCGTTAGACTGGTCCGCTTATAACGGGGAGAACAGGATTCAAATCATGAACGGGATATACTGAAGGTGGTATTTTCTAAATGGTTTTCCACTCTCCTTCCATGCAAATGTGGGTAGATTACCTCTTAAGTTATTACTTCCTCATCCCTACAATATTAGAGTAATTATCACTTATTCATATAGCTTAGACAGTTAGTAAAACTCCGCGATGATTATTATTAATAATAATAATAATAATAATAATTATGTATATATCCATTCATCAGGTAAAATGATATTCATTTGTCACCTTTGAAAGATATTATCAATAACTTTGAATTAATATTAATGATACAGTAAAATTTTATCAATGTTGACCGCCAAAAAATGTATTTTTGTTTTGTAAAGATCTCATTCCTATTATAGGTGTACAAACTTTTTTTTCCCTTAAATTGTTTCCCAATCATCATTCACGAATCTGAGGATAAATATTCTCTTAAGGACATTTCTTACCTATGACGTCATGTCAGGTCAATATAGAATTTACCATGTTGATAAATTTTTGTTTTACTCGGCAAGTTTTAAATATATAACGATTAAACCAAAACTATAAATTCTTAAATGACTATAAAATATCGTTCATTGTACACAAATTTATTAATTTTGTATCTTGAAGTAGTATTTTTGTAAACGTGTTTTTTTATAAATCCTCTACAATATAAGTAATTTGGTTTAGTCGTGAGAATGGCCGGTAGGAGTCTCCCTGCCGGGATTTATATTTAAAAAAATCTGAGGTAGCATGGATATGAATATCTAGAATAGAAAACAATAAGAGGTAATTTTAAAAAGCAAGTCAATCTTGCCCAGGAGCAAATACTCTTGTGATTGTGTAAACATGTCAGAGGAAGAGGGAAAGTGTTATCAGTAGATAAACAATAGGCTTCACAGGGTAAGCCACTCATTTTATTCCCTCTATTTCTATTTCGTACATTGTGTATAAATATGATAGAGCTTGGACTACTTAAGTGCGTCAAGTTAAAATGCAGCCCACCTCTCAAAATAGCTTCTAAATCTTCCAGTAGGCAACGTCTCTAAGCCTCACCTTCCTCCTTCCTTCCATTCCATAGCATAGATATGCAGGTATCTGGAACGGGTAGCAAAACGTGAAGCATGGTAGTGCGGGAAAATATTACAAATTGGTTTTAATTTGTATCGATGACCATTGGCAACTCGTGAATAGGAACCGCGGAACTGCAGCGCCCCCTATTTCCATTTGATATTATCGATAACATTTAATATAATGAGTCCTTTTTTCTTTACTTTTGTAGAACATTATATATTCCTTAAGCTTAATGTCAGTACTTCAGTAGTCATCCCCCAGTTTATGAAAAATATACAAAAATCTTTGTATGAAACTGTGCGCTTCACAGTGCCAGTGACGTGGGTTTGTCTGATGTGCACACGCACACATAGGAGAGGGGGGGAGGAAGGCGGGACTGCCAGGTAGAAAGAGCACTGTTGCTCTCACAGTGCCGGCTCTGGCGTGATAGTGGAAGAAAGTTTTTTTTACTCAGCGTGTGTTGTGCTTAAAAACCGTGTACCATATTCTTGAATGTGATAAAGTGTAGAAGGGTGTAGAATTAGATTATCATTCTGCTTCCAACTATTCTATTTGGTTCATTTTTTTTTTGTTATTTTATTTAACAAAAAGACTAAATACGCTTGCAGTACTTTCAATGGAGAAAAATTTCCTCAATTGTCATCCAGAGATCAAGGAGAAAATTATTAAACATTTGCGCAAATTAAAACAAGAAGAGTGAATTTCATTTTTAAATTAATAGATCAAGCTTGAACTATAACAATTTAAGTTAATGTAAGTAAAAAATGGTTTTTTTTAAAGATTTTATCAAGTTCCTGAATACATTTTCTTTTTAGACATGTTTTATTTTTCCTTTTACGCAATTTTAAAACAAAGGCTAAAAATTTATGGAGCATCACCTCCACTAATTTTAGCTACGAGCCCATGACAAACATATATACTATCCACCATCCGCCCCACGGCCGTTGCAAATATAGCTGTTTCTTTCCAAACAGCCTCTTGGTATAAGAACATGAACATCAGATAATCAGCATAGCAACAACAAAAACGATCGCTTTCGAACGGCATTTTCATAGAGGAGCGAAGCCTAAGCGTTCATACACGCCTGAGCAAGATAACGGTAGGAGGGATTTTTTTATCACCATAAGCTTGGTTGCCAGCCTTGTGGAACTAGGTTTATAAACACAAGTAGAGCCCCTACTCACCTCGTCTATCACGCGCTGGTTGACCCAAAGTGGGTTATTTATTCTAAGATGGGCGGGATTAGATTACACACATGTGGTTTATTTTTACCACGTCATACAACTCACTACCTTTCCTGGCTATTCGCATATTCACCCTAACGGCGCAGGGATGATTTATTTATTTATTTTATTACCCGCTTCGGTGGCCGCGTGGTCTAACGCGCAACTCTCGTGTTTGACTAGACTACCGAAGATAGGTAGCTCAGGTTTCGATCTAAGTCGGGTGCACTGAGGGTGTTTTCCCTAAATGGTTTTCCACTCTCTCCACCCGCCTAAATTCGGGTGCACTATCTCTAAATTAAGCCTTCCTAATCCCTAATCCATTAGTGTAATTATTACATAGGTGCAGCCTATAACTGGAACGGATCGTAAGACGCGGTGCTGAAAATATTTTTTTAAAATTATTTTAGCACCGTGTCTTACTACTCGTTCGGGATGTACGCATATGTACAGTAGCCCCATGGCTTCTTTGGTGCTGACTGACAGCGGACGGCTTTGAAAAGTTACCAGACCAAATTATGTATCCCTACGCCGAACCATGTGATCTGCAAAAACATGTGTTTAGCAGCTGTAACTTATAAAAGTCAACATTTAGGTATAGACCTAAATGTTGACTGCCAGAAGTCAGCTGTGAGCTGTCAGTCAGCACCAAAGAAGCCATGGGGCTACTGTACCTCGCGAGTGAGGTAGAGATGTTGATGGTTGAATTTCGAGAAAATATTTCCACATTTGCGTGTGGTAAAGTGGGTATGATACAGGAGGAAATAGGAAAAAGAATATGGAAGAGTGTACAATTCTACCGTGTGGCTAAGGATATAATCTGGAGATAGAATATAGGAGAAGAGGCCAAAACATTTCTATATAGGTAAGGGATATTATCATTCAATATTGATACACGGCTCAAACCCGGCCATAGACAAATAGAGATTAAAATAGATTGCAGGTAGCAGAGATGAGATTCCTGAGAGGCATTGAGAATGTTACAAGAAGAGACAGGATAAGGAATGAAATAATTAAGGATGGTTTAAAAATGATATCATTAGAAGAAATACCGAAGAGAAAAAGTTTGCTGTGGTTAGGTCATGTGATGACACTGGAGGACAGAATGCCTAAGAAATCTTTACAGAACAAAGGAAAGGGTAGCCGACCTACTGGAAGACCACGGACAAGATGTATGGACCAAGCTCAGAAGGACATGGAAGATAAAGAAGCGGACTAGAGACGAGTGGCTGAGGTAGAAGTTTGGAGAGATCGACAGGAATTGAAGACGATGTACCAGACGACCCGCAGAGGCGGAAATATCATATGATGATGATGATGATGATGATGATGATAAGTGGGAATCTATTCAGGAGAAAAAAAACACCCTCATTACACCCTAACGGGATTCGAACCCCAGTATATCCATTGTCCATAGTCTAGTCAGTATGAGAGTGACGCCTAGTGTTTAGTAGACCATTCGACCATCGAGGCGGGGGGTCGGCAGTGGTGTGACGTGGTGTGATGACAGGACAAGAAGAGCTAGTTGAAACTGTACCTATTGAGTTGTTCTCATCACTCAGTAGAACACTGTACCCGCCCCGTGGTGTAGTGGTCAGTGCACCTGAATATGAGCCTAGAGGCCATGGGCTCTATCATCGGTTGCTACCTCGGGTACCTTTCCCTCAAGGGGAATAATCACAGGTCACCAGGGTTTGGATATTTAGATTTAAGTTAGGTTAAGATCCACAATGGCTCCACAACTTCATAATAACTATAACCCCATCATCTGATTGTGGGTATGACGTGTAGACAACCTCCTAGGGTGTACCCTGGACAAAGTTATGTGACACCAGAGCGTGTAATAGTCTACACATAAGGCGACTGACCTGGATGTTATGTCCCTCCCGATCTTATATGCTATACGATAAAAAAAATAGAGTAAAGCACTCAATGGCAAGGTATCAACGATAAAACATTCCAATGTGTGATATGTAGAGCTGACCCTAATAATGATTAGCCAAACGGGGACAGAATGGAGAACATATCCCAAGCACAATTTTAACAAGTCCTATTTATTCTGAAAACCCTCCACGACACGACGCTGATGGTAGGGATGATGAAGGTAGAATTTAGAGAAAGCGTAACCGTTTACGTTGAGGGAGAGTGGAAAACTGATTAGAAAAATTAAACACCAATACATCAGGCCTTAATTCGAGCCCAAACCTTCACCCTTTTTTTAATGGAAAATCAGACAGGACGAGGCTCACACCTTCCCACATGTCAACCGGTTAATGTTTTCACTAACTCTGTGTTTTTTAGATTTACAGGACGGTTTAATTTACTTATGATACGCTATCCTCCGGTCGTTTTGCTTGATATTTAAAGTAAAAGGCATGAATAATGACGTTCACTCCCAACTGGCTGTGTTGTAAAGGAAGGGAGGAGGGAGGAAGGCAGGAGGAGGCATGTCCCCGCCGTGAGGACAATTTTTTATAAACCTTAGCCATCTCCTTCCCACGCAAATATCATTTATCAATGCCACAAGTTGGATTGGAGGGGTGAACGATGACCGTCGGCAAGATATGACAAACCCCCTCAACGTGACTAATGGAATTGGGTGGACCTAGGTTCGACTACAAGTGGTTCTTACAGATTATATTTAGTATTTATATATGGGTTCGTACTTTTAGTCAATTAATACATGTTTAGAATTGTATCTGGGTTCATACAGGGTGTCTACCGAATTATGTAAACAATATTTAATGACTATTTCATGGACGTTACATAAATATGCATTACCAAAAAGGGTTGGTGGAAAAGTTATTAACTATTTCCTGAGATTGGGATTTTAAATTTATAAGATTTTCCTCATTTCTGAATTATGTATCACACGGGAGTAGTTGTAGATTCAAGCTAATTTTTGCGCAAAGTTAAAAAAAGAAAAGAAAACATATTACCCACAAAATGAACTTGGCTCACAAAAATTCGTAACTGAAAGATAATTTCATGTCTTTTTAATTAATTGTATCACAAACATCTCGTTTTATAAATGTTTCATGACTCTGCCAGATGATGAGCTAAAATACGGCCATCACTAAAGTGTATTACTAGGTTCAAGTCCAGCCGACGTCAATATAATGACTTTAAAAAAAGGTAGGTCAGCTATACGCACATATTAAGAGAAATAATGTCTTAAATACCTGATTTAGTGGAAACAAGAGTATGTTTACAGGTATCCTGTGAAAGGATTATCTAATAATTGCTTGAGGGGATGAACACAAGCAAAAATTTAAAATATATTTATATAAGTTCTAGCTGCAATACTTTTATTTTTGAACACCTAATTTACTATCCATTCTAACTAGCCACATATTTACACAAGTGGGGTACGTATGTAGAAATTTTAACTTTAGAGGTAAAAGTACACGCATTTGAGAGAAAACAATTTAGAAAAAAAAACTTTTGTACTCTCAGCCTGGATTCAATACCCCTTCTCCTAACCAGAAAACAAAATCACCTTAAGCTGCACGACACCTTAAGCTGCATGAACACATATTTGAGGATGTTTCTAGTATTGTTGGAATAATATATTTAACGAGCACATTCTAAACACAGTGTTCTATTACCACTGACCTGAGCTGGGTCAGGACGCCAGACCATACACTTAAACTTTGTTTCAGATATTGTATATATTTTTGGGTAGGAGATGGTCTAATGAGGTGAGCTGGATTTAATTAACTCAAGATATGGATAAGGGGTAATGAGATGGACTGGATAGAACTAGCTTAAGATAGGGATAGGGTGCAATGCGGTGGACTGAATGGAATTATTTCAAGAGAGGGATAGTTGGTGTACCTTTTAAGTCCATTAATGAACTTTCAGCTTACTAATACCATAAAGTAAGTAAATATAAAAACTAGACCATAAAGAAATATAATTTGTTTTAGGTATCCGCAACTCAAAGCGGGGACCATTAACATTTCAGATTACCTCTGGTTGCCACACGACTACCTTCGCCGAGTTCCCCAATAACTGTAACTCCTCCTCCGAGACAAACTTCCTCCAAATATTTCCACAATGACTTCACATTGGCCGGTGAATCAACAACTTTTAGCGCAGAAGTTTTAATAAGAGTATTAAGTTGACTGACCAGATCTTATAGCGGTACTGACCATTTTACAGCTCGGTTAGAAACAGTCTTTCTACCGAACGACCAAACACGTACACCCTCTCAATAAAAGTTTGATTTGTTGTTTAATTTAATATTCTATTTTAACACCACGTCCTACTACCCATTCGGGCTGTATGCATTTGAACTAATTTCGCTAATGTGTTAAGGATGATTAAGGTTGAATTTTTGAAGAATCGCACCAGCATTTTTTTGGAAGGGGGGTGAAGAAAACCATTTGGGTAAAATGACCCTTAGTACACCCAATCAGGATTTAAACCCCCCAATCTCCCTTCTTCAGCAGTCTAGTTTATTTCAAGAGTGACTCCTTAAACCATGCGGCCGTCGAAGTGGGTTGTTGTTCAGTTACAATTAATTCCAAGACCAGTGGTCACGCGGACCAAACGTCAAGCTCGTCTGATCTGGTTCACCCATGACAGGTGGTCATGGCTTGAATCCCGTTCTGGTGAGATAAGATTTTCTTTCCCGAAATTATATCCCATTCTTATTCCGAGTAGATGCGGATACATTTCTTAGAAATTATATTTGCCTCATCCCTACAAAATTAGTGTAAATATATGAATAGCCTGAATGGGTACGTGTTGGCCACAAATCTCAAAAAATAAATTCCCTCACTTTTCCAAAAAATCAAATTCTACCCGACAAAGGGTTCGTTGTACAATCTGCGACTAATACGCAGTTTGAGTTTGGTCTGTGACACGAGGCGATGGCGGCCCGTGTCGCAGTACTGCTGGAGTAAACAGTGCTTGCGGCTATAGCCGCAGCGAAGGTGCTAGAGCTGTAGCGACACTGCGTATTTAATTTAATTTTGTGTTTTAATTTACCTAAAAAATGTTTGGACAGCAAAAACTGGAGGTGCTAATAACCCACCCGCAGAATGTGGTGCCATGTGAGTTTGTATCTCAACATCTATGTATATACAATTAAAAACATCCGAAGTACAAATACATGTATACATGTGCTTAAATTCTGTCTTTTTCTTCAGCTTTACAACCACATTAAAATTATTTCGTCATCTTCTTCTTTCTCCCTCAAAATATCCATAAATGTTCTGTCACTCGTATCACATGTACTCTCATCCATCTTAAATTAACTGGTGACTGCGGCTAGAGTCGCGTCTTGGGAAAACACCCCATGTAACTGTCGCAGCTTAGACAACGCACCTTTAAACCCATATTGGGATTAATAAAAAGGTTTGAAATAAACTTAACAATCGATTTTCTATTAACAATTATATTTGTAATGCATTACAAAACCATTCTACATAAGATTTGTTAAAACCACGTGTTTGAATATGATTACATTAAAACATTTACCTTACCTGAATTAACAAAAATACAGTTTACCCTGTTCACGTATAAAATTCCCTGTAATGCCCCTTTTATAAATACATACGCTAGTAATTAGACCCGTTCTCCGCACGGGTAAGCCGTATAAAGCCACGTGATCGCTGTGTACTGAATCCCCTTGCAAAAAAATTTAGGTTGTAAAATATGTTGGAGTAGAAACTACAACACTTCAGTAATCACTGAGAGAGGTTTCGGCTCAGTAACATCGGGAAGTTTGAAAAAAAAAAATTAGACAGACAAACATACAGAGAGACAGACAGACAAATATAAAGAGAGAGACACCACATTACTTTTAGGATATATGTATTGGAGATCAACCCCAATGACCTTTTGTCATAGGAGTACTAAGTATGTAGTTTGTTCTGCAGGTCAGACCTTAAATTACGTAAGGGTTTTCAGGAGGGGGGCGCATAGTACCTATATCTTACATAAGTTTTTTTATCAATGTTTATAGTGAGACAAACTTAAAAAAAAGTATAAGAAAATAAATATTTTGACTATAAAATTTTAAATTATATTTAATGTACTTATGTGTGTCACACCTAGTTTTACTATACTATTTAAGTATTATTAAATTTCATATCACTCACTTTATTACCACTACTTTTACGTCTAATAATAATCAAACGATTAAAATAATATAATTTACAATCAAAGTAAAAAAAAAAGATAATGGTAGGGAGTAGGGGGTGTTAGTTACGGGAAATCTTACGATATTTTTACGTAGGAGGAGAGGAGGGGGTCGAAAATCATTAAAATCAAAGCCTAACGTAATTTAAGGACGGCCCTTGTAGAGGGAACGTGCAAAGTTTATACCTATCAAACGAAATTATCGTCGTAATTTTGAGTGAAAAGTTAGTCTTATATACTTTGAGGAATACATAGCTTGTAATAGTTTGATTTTCATATTAAGTTACTTGTAATTCTTGCCTAGTCTACAGCTGTAACTTTAGAGTATCAATACATGTAAAATAACAATAATAATAGGGCCTACTCCTATATTAAAATGTTCTCAATATTGACGGTAAAAAAATATATATGTTTGTATTTTCCAAAAGGCTTTTCCAAATTGGTATTTATATAATATGGATTGCCTTAACATAGAAGATGGTAGATGGCAGTTACAAAAGTTACAAAAACTACTATTCCTCTAAACCCTATTATTTCCAATAGTCACTTTGATAGGTATATTATAAATGTTGATAAGATAACACATATCGAGCTACATATTCTCAATCTTGGCCATAGTAATTAATTAATTAATTAATTAATATTAGCACCTCGTCTTACTACCCGTTCGGGTTATACGCACTTACGCTAATGTGTAATGGTAGGGTGATTGTGAGATGAAATAAAGGACCTACAGTTTAACGTGGAATCCGAACCACGGTGGAGGCCTGGCATTCCCCACATTCACAAGATGTCTTGTCAGAGGTGAAGGAAGGGTTTGGTAACCAGATAAATCTGTGCCGGGACCGAGGATTGAACCCCGGCCACCAAGCACAGAAGTCTGACACCTTACCCCTAGACCGTCAGGTCACCTTGGCCATAGTAAAGCTGATATATTCTCAGATTTCTCTTTTCGTATCTCACTAACCGTTCGGGTTGTACGCGTATGCACTAATTAGGTTTATGGATCATGGAGGAAGACTGTAGGATATAAAGGAAATGTACCCCCATTTGCGAGGAGGGGATAGTGTAAGACACCCCTCAGTACATCCGTCTCAGATTCGTACCCGGACCTTTCTCGTCAACACTCAACCAGACATGAAAAGTTTGACATTTATACCTCGTGCTCCGTGAAGGCGTGTTTAACCTTTCTTTCTACCTCGAATCTACTGTAAATCGAGAGATGAGATCAAATGCCGATATATACACTAACTTAAGGTTGCTTTGAACACAGCGTTTGTAACCGCATATATGGTCATGTGGATTAAAGGCGATAGTCTCGTATTATCAAGTTATCCGGGTGAAAGGGTGTCATCCGAGTGTAGTGGGTTTTTCGTTATCCCCTTAAAACTTTTTATCCCTCTCTTCTACACGAAAGTGTGGATACGCCTTATCTAATTTTTTTTCATCTTTCTCACCCTTACGTCATCAGTGTAAATATGTGGATATCTCGGATGAGTGATAGGACCTGGAGATCAATAAAAATACTATTTTCACATTTGTAAAGACAATAAAACTTTAAATGGTCACATCAGAAGTGACGTTTAGTCAGAATATGTCACATTTGTTCATTGTTTATTCGTAACGCAGTTCGTTTTTATTGTCACGTCTTACAATCTTTTCAAGCTCTACAGATATATGATAGTTACTCTTATGGTTTAGGGATGAGAAAGAAAGCATTTCAGACGTAATCTACCCTCATTTGGGTGGAAGGGGAGTGGGAGACCATTTAGGATAAACTACCCTCATTTGATCTGACCAGGATTCAAACCTTGATATCATCTTTATCAGCAGGCCAGTCCAACACGAGAATGGCCATCAGGCCATTGAAGCGGGTTGCAGTTTAAATCATTAACTTTATAGTTTACGCTCAAAGCAGCAATTTGTTGGATGTTAAAGGGTTGTGTCAGCATCTGTTTGCTATTTTCAGGCTCTTTATTTATGTCCAGGCGCGGACCCATTAAATATCCTTTATACCTCAGGCAGTGTAATTTTACAAACTATTGTTTTCGTGAATGTGATTCAAAACCAAATTACAATCTAAATCAGAAGGTGGCGGGTTTATTTTCCTAGCTAATAATGTCTGGTTTTGTTCCCGAAATGACTATAAAATATAGGCTATCATGGGTAAAATAATGATTTCCTCTTTTACAATGATGTATTGACAGCTGGGGTGCTGGGTGTTTTTTTTAATAATAATATAAAGTGAGTTTGTAAATCATGTATAATACATTAATTTGCTTCAAATATTGTCTTTTAATCCCAATAAAAAGAACCAAATTTTTATATTTCTTTATAATGAAAACATTTTATGCCATTATTCATCTACTGTTGTGTAGTTAATTACATATCAGTGAATATGAGTTGATAATTATTTAATTAAGTCAAAAGCACCGGAGTTACGTTAGAGAATTAAATTAGTTGGTATAAGCGGTGTATATTGTATGGCCATTTATTATATTTCACTTCTGTTTGTAGAATATATGCACACATAGTGCTTGTTACATCTTAAATATATATTACGTAAATTATAGGAAGAATGTTCATCAATTTTAAATTTCAATTTGCCTGACGCAAACACAAAACACAGACCTTTAACGTGATTTAAACTTAATGAGTGAGCTTGGAAATTATTCTCAAGATACGAACATTAATTAAACATTTAAAAAAAATACACTCCAACAAGGCAAGACTTGGTAAAAAATAAACTGCAAAATTAAGAAAATGCTGTAATAGATTGTGCAAGCTTTACTTTTACAAGCCACTAGTAAATTTATTATTTACTCATAAGTATTTTTTCTTTCACATAAATGGAATCGAACGAGAAATCGAATTGAGGTTGAGGGCGCTTTTATCTACCTTAAATGAATATATTGTAGCCCGCTTTGGTGGTCCAATGGTCTAAGGCATCACCTTAACAATAGACTGGACTCCCGATAATAGAGAGATCGGGATTATAATCCCGGTCAGGTGAGTGAGGGTGAATTTTCCTTAATAGTTTTCAACTCTCCCCCCACGCAAATGTAGCTACATCAACCCTAACACATTAAAATTATTAATACACATTCGTATAACACAAATGATTAGAAAGATGCGCTAAAAATAAATATTGTAAAAAAGTAAATGCGTCATAACCTTCGTTTGGAATATCTCAATGGTCAAACTACAAACTCAATATATATTCATTACAATCATATCATTTTTGACTAAATTTAATAAATATGATTAATTATTTTTTGGGCATTCAACACATTGGAATCTATGGAGGGAGGGGGGAGAAAGGGGTAGCAAAATAAAATGCCTAAAGAGGCCAGGCAGGTAACGTAAATAAGTAAAGTATGATGGGTGAAAGAATATTAATTTCGAACCCTATATTTACATAACTGTGATGTAAGCACATAGCATGATAAGCACATGTATGATGAATTATCGTAGATTATATTTTAAATTCAAAATTTTAAAAATGAACAAACTGATGAATAAAAATAGTTAAATATTGAATGTTTCTTTCACAACAATTTAATCTTTTGGTTCATTAAATCTTACGATTGCTTAGGATATGCCAGGGATTCAAATTCTTATGGGGAATATTTTGAATTTCAAATGCTGGCTACTATCTCATTTATAAAAAAAAACATTGTCAGAGCCAAACAAAACTCATCTGTGGGTCGGATATGGCTCACAGACTGCCAATTAGTGACCTCTGGTGTGTCGAAGTATTTAGAAACTTACCTTAGTTGTTCCAAATTGCAATAAAAAAAATCGGCCCCTTCAGGATTAAATGAATATATTAAAGAGATTGTTTGTATTTCTTTAAATACTTTACATCTTCTTAATGATATCAGGTGAACTGAGGGTGACAAGTGAAGTCTTCAGAAGATTGGATGAGAAGAAAACCATTTTGAATATGATTCTTCGTTGCAAAGAAAACTGGGTTGAGGACATCCTGAGGAGGAACTGTCTTATGCACAATGCAATATAAGGAAAGATTGAGAGAAAGAGGAGCTTAGGAAGAAAAAGGATTCAAATATTGGGTGTCTTGAAAGAAAAAAAGACAGTTCTGGGAGCTGAAGGAAGAGGCAGAGGACAGGGCGCATTGCCGGTCTAAGTTCACTGACAAAAGGAATGGACCCGAAGAAAGACAGAAATCTAATATTACTAATAAAATAGTAAAAATAATAAAAGATATGTATCACGATCAGTATTGATACTGATAAGGACCTATGCCTATATACCGAAAATCTTAGCTCTCAAAACTGTAAGAAAATATTTTGTTCTAGTGTGTTTTATTATATTTAAAACCTATATCCCGAAAATTTTAACTCTCTAAACTCTGTAAGATAATATTTTATTCAACTTTATTTTATTTTTAATAAAAAAACTAATGGCTCAGTTTTTTTAATTTAGTAGACATGTTCTAATTATTTTAAAAGGGAAAGTTTTTACATCGTTAAGATTTTTATCAGACATTTATGCTCGTATCCATTATTCACAAACTTAAGCTTTTCTACCAAAGCGAAATAAGATCTAAGATCTAAGGTAAACTTAGATCTTAGATCTCCGACATCCTTTCGATTTGTATTAGGTTTACATGAAAATAACGTCATAGTGATAAGTTAAGCAACAAATAAAATGCTGTCATAACTTTTTTTTTGTCTACTCTTATGGTGTAACTTTTTTCCTTGAAATATAAACAAACATTTTAGTTCTAAACGTTGACATTATTTTAAGACACGATGAATTTTCAGATCAAAGTGTTTAGTGGGAAATCAGACTGTATAATGCATAGTGATACAACACATAAAAATAAAGGTGTTTTGAAAAACATGTTTTGCTTAATATTTTCCTCAACTATACACCGACACATTTTTGTTGGTAAATAAAATATTGGAATCGAAAGTCAATATTCGATACTAGCTAATATTTACCAATTACCATGTAACAAATTAATTTGGTCCAACCCTTTCTTCGTGACCATTATAATATTTTTTTTATTTATAGCAAAATTAATTAGTCCCCAAAATATACCTCTTTTTGATCTCAATTTTAAATTTCGTTTCTATCTATATTTTTTTGACGTTTGTTTAATTAAAATAAAATATAACTGAGCCCTCATTAACTGAGTGATGTTCAGGGTTTTAAGAGAAAAATAAACGCTATAGGCACAAAATTGAATAATAAACATGTAACATCTAATTAGCAACATTAGTTTTCATTTCATTATGAAAATATAATATCCCAAAATATAAATACATTGGTATTGTTAATACCCCAGTTTGTCTCCTGGGGCTATTTTATTCATCTACCATAATGTGTAACTTGTTCTTCCTAGATTTTTTAATGAAACAAAATTTAAACAAGGGCTTAAGTATACAATATTAAAAATGGTAAATAAACACACACATGTATATGTTAAAATGTATATATATATGTGTGTGTGGGGGGAGGGGGGAGGGGGGGGGGGTTGGTGTGGATATAGAGAGAGAAAGAGAAAGGGCGATAGAATGTGTCTCTCTCTTTTACTCCAAATAATATATTAAGCATATTTTTTACTTTTTCATAATCCAAGAAAGTTTTGTGATCGTGAAAGTTTTCGACCTCGGTATTATAATAAATATTTACGTTTTATGTATGTTAGAAGTCAAAAAAGTGTATTTTACTATTCTGTCTGTCCCAATGTATAACTGTATGTCTCTGTATGTTCCTGACCACGGATCCAAAACGGTTTGATGGATTATGATTGAACTTGATATTTATATTTTCTGGGGCTATTTATTAATTCTGGAACATTTGTACTATTGAATGATTTTTTTAATTCAAATTTTTTTTAAATAGCAGTAGTGATTTTGTTTAAAATATATATCATGAGAGTGTTTGACATAGCAAATAGAATTGTATACTTGTTTTGGGGTTAAAATTTATTTAAGGGTGGTGTATAAGTGATTTTTTTTAAATTTAATATAAAAATGCTCTAGTGATTTGGTTAAAAATGGGCATCGGTTAGGTTTTTATATACATGATTATTTATATCAGTTAAAAAAAAAAAGATATTGTTTGGTAGTGTACTGATGACTGATTTTTGTGAAATTGAAAAAAAAAAAATCTTTAACAATTTTATTCAAAATTGGTATCAAGGACTGTTTCACATGATAGATAATAAAACATAAACTAATTTATTTTAGAAAAATAACTAAGGGTAGTTTACTTACGATGTATTATAGAAAGTTTGAAATTTTTCGAAATTGGCCTTAAAGATTGAGTTCAAAATGGTTTTGTGGCAAAAGCTTTTCATGATTATTTTGAGTAGGCTCTCGTTTTTATTTTCTAACTACAAATAATTTTAAGAAAATTTACAACTAACCTGTTTTTAAATTTTAAATTTGTAAAAAATGTTTGAACCAGTTGGTTTAAAATGTATATACAAAGTGTAATTATTGTGATAAACAAAATGATATGGCTGTTTTTATGAGAAGCTTTGGACAGTATGATATTGTTTGTGCGATTGTGTCGTACCATTTATTTAATACCCTTTTTTAATGTATAGCTGACTAAGATTATTAATATAGCAATAACTTAAAATTACATTATTTTTTTCACCATGTCTTAGTAACCATTCGGTCTATACGCATACATTAATTACGCTAGTTAAATGAGGTTGAGGAAAGTAGAATATTAGAGTAAATACATCTGTATTTGTGTGAAGGAAGTGTGTTAAGCTACATACAAACTGAAACTCAAACCAAGACCTCCCCGTCACCGGTAACGCAGTCTTAAACGATAACGACGCATTAGACCATCTCACAACCTATACGGGTTATACTTAAATAACATTTATAAACCCATGTGTGTTTATGATAAGTTTTTAAAATTAAATCCACCCCAAAAAGTAGTCACACATTCTAAGGCGTCAGGCTCGCAATTAACTGGTTTATTAGTGACGTGGTCGTCAAAGTTCGAATCTTGGTCAAGTTGACGGGACCGATCTAGCATTACTATTTTCTCATCTCATCATGCTAATGGGGGTGCACTTCCTATAAAATATTGGCCATCTCAATTTCTTAAATTAAAAAATCAATGTACATTGTGTTTAACTAACAACCTACATAAAATAAGAATTGATTGGAATAATTGTTATTTTTTTAAGAGGTGCACCCCAATGTGCCATGTACCTGTGAATTAAAAATTCTCCAAGGATTTTTTTTTTTTCATTTACGTAACTATGCAAATAGTTTATAGAAAAAATATGTTGTGTTGTAACGTATAGGGGTATTTAGCTGACGATGGAGAGTTATAAATAAACTATTCATCGTACAATCTTGGCAAACTAAATCCGCATTCCTTTCATTACAAACAAGTTATTTTAACCGTTACTTCCTGCTAATGATGTAAAAGGACAGCCACTTTAAATTATGTCGGTATAAATGTCTTGACTCAAATTTCTATGTAAAATCGAAGTGCTTAAACTTAAAATATAGACATACTTTTCTGTTTTGAGAACTTCTAAATCAGTCGTGTATCAAATAATTCTTCCTAGCTGTCAGATATGTTTATTCTTAAGAAAATGGGAGTATAAGTTTGTTGCTATTTATGTAATGAGATGAGCTCTTAACGATGTTGGCTACTTTGTGATTTTGAACCTATTTTGCAAATTTGGTTGCTTCTTAACCGTACTCGCCTGGACATTCCAAGCACTAGCACAAATTATATGCCAACGTAAAAGTTAAAAATAGAAGGAATAAAATGACTGGTCCATGCTGCAAGGCCTTTTGCCAAAAGGTTCTATTTAAGCTTACACTTCCTTTCACCCTTCACCTACAACCACCCTTTGTAATGTCAATAAGAAAGTGGGGAAATAGAAATACGATAATTTTTCTCTTAAGGTAAAGAGGAAAGCTCATTACAAGTTCTCAAATATCTTATAGTTTTATGTTATTATTATTAGCACCGCGTCTTACTACCCGTTCGGGTTGTACGCACTTACGCTAATGTGTAATGGTAGGGTGACTGTGAGATGAAATGAAGGACCTACAGTTTAACGCGGAATCCGAACCACGGTGGAGGCCTGGCATTCCCCACATTCACAAGATGTCTTGTCAGAGGTGAAGGAAGGGTTTGGTAATCAGATAAATCTGTGCCGGGACCGAGGATTTAACCCCAGCCGCCAGCATAGAAGTCTGACACCTTACCCCTAGACCACCAGGTCACCCAATTTTATGTTGTTAGCTTATGAAAAAATTAGTGGATTTGTTAGAGGAAGATTAAATATAGAGCTCTTTCTCATTAAATTTAGTCTCATAGTACTTCAAATAGACAAAACAATTAGTTTAAAATGAACTAATATCATATTTTCACACATTTTATTTTTATTGATAAAACTTAAACCATTGTTTTTTTTTTAAAGTAAAAATGGTCATGTGGAAATCTTACGACTTTATTTATTTTGGCGTGAGCTATATTTTGAAATAACGCATCATATAATGAAATACACCTTTAGAATTGAGCGTTTGTAAGGCTATTTCTCGCTTACTCAGGCGGCCACCTAAACTCTTCTGTCAGAAGGCACGTCATATGAACACTAGACTGTACATATAACTCCCTAGCATGTGGAAAAAGTATCAACCCACTTGTGAATCCATTTCGTTTGCTATCCCACTGACCTTATCTTATGTTCCTTGTCAACCATCACCATGTCACGTTATACAGTAATTAAAACAGCGAGGCTATTGTTTAGGAGGTGTATTTCAAAGGCTTGCGACGGATCGCACACGTGTTTTATTATGAATGGCAATGGGTCACACACGTAAACTCATGCACAACTCACACGTCATCTTTTACAAGTACAGTACATGTCGTCACCGTTATAATTGTAATACACGTGACCAAAATTCACCAAAGTCTTTGTGAATGTAATATACGTGTTGTTTGGTTTTTTTAAGAAATTACGTAACACAACTATTTTCTCCCGCCGTGTGAAAGGAACTTTTTTTTTTCCTTCTATAGGTTGGTTCGATAGGTACAGTCAAGTTGTTGAAATGTGATATAGCACTCAATGCATTCTTACAAACATGTCGGTTACTTTTTATGACTAGTACTGTACAAAAATAAATGGTATATACCAACCAGGGTCACAAAAGGAAAAGCGGAACGTCGACAGACAAGATATTTCGATTGGGACGCAGCGAAAGCTTTTCATGGCCCGGAGGAATTCGAAACCATTAATCCACTTAAATTAATTATTCATGCAGATGGTTTTATAATTAGAGAGTTTTTTTTTAAAAAGGTACCGTAACTATAATGAATTGTTTATGGTCAAGTACGTGATCGGTGGTCTTTTGAGAACCTAACGTTGGTGTAAGAGTTTACATTTCGTTTCCGTAATTTTATATTGGATAGTATTTGCAAAGAATAAACCTATTACTAAATTAAATACATAATTAAGAAGAGCCTCAGAACATTCATAATTGTTCAGGCAAAACCATGAGAATACGAACCTTGATTCAAGTTTCTTCTACCCCACCTTAAAATTTAAATTTTATAATTTAAAAAAATGAAAATATGAAATTAACTTATCTAACCTATGTATCCTTTGAAATGTCTCAATTGTGTGGTCAAAGTAATAAATAGTTCTATTTTACCTTAAGGACATTGCCTACCTATGACATCACAAGGGATCAAGATAGGATTTCCCATATCAATTAATGTGTTTAATTCAGCGAGTTTTAAAGAAATAACGTTAAAACAAAAACCATAAAATCTTAAATAGTTCTAAAAAAAATACTCCTACAATGTCACAAAATTATTATTTTTATCTTAAAGCAGGTTTTTTTTGTAAACGTATTTTTAATAAATCATTTACAACTTAGGCTATTTGTCTTGGTCACTAAAATGTTCTGTAGGAATTTTCCTGCCAGGATGTAGATTAAAAAAATGTATGGTGGAATATGTCTATCTAGAATAGGAAACAAGAAATATGTATATTTAAAAAGTAAATCAATGATTTCAAGGAGCGAAAGTATAGTTATTGTGTAAACTCATCATAGGAAGAGGGGAAGTGATATCGGTAGATAAACTAGAGCCCTCTCTTTCACACATTGGTGTTTAATTATAGTAGTGCATTGAGATCTTAGGTACGTCAAGTTAAGATGCAACCCACTTCGCAAAATATCTTCGAGATTTCCAAGTAGACAACGTTATAAAACAAAGTTTTATCTTCAACAACAGAAAATTATAAGCAAATAGAGGATAGTTTAAGTGATTTTAAAGCTTCAAAACGGCCATTCCCATAAGAGATACCGCAAGATGAGTATATTCCCCCCTCAGGTAGATGACACCCTTAAGACTCGTTGACGTGGTGTTAGTGGACTAATGGAAGTCTACTGGTATTAGTTTACTAATATGCTAGTTGTGTTGACACACCTTTCTCACTTGTATTAGTATCGCTTCTCAAAATATGGCTGAAAATGAAGTGATGCTAACTGGTCTCTCTATTGGAGTCATTTGTCATTTTTTGCTATAACTGTGTCTCATTTCTCGTTTGGGCTATTTATACACATATAATAATTACGATTATGTATTAAGAGCTAGGAAGGGGGAATTTAGAAAAATAATGGGCGGCCAAATAAATTACAATTTTTCAGTAAACGCAATGTATTATAATTATGTTTACCTATTTAAAAAAAATGTTTTATATAGACAACATAAAAAGTTAGTGATTAGTATGTCCCCTATTTATTATTTCCTTAATAGATTAAAATATGTTTCAGTTGATCCCAAAAAATTGTTATATTATTTTGATTGATTTGTTAACTCACTTAGCATAAATGATTAATAAAATTAAACTCAAATAAGGTCAATAAATCTCAATACAACCACACTTGTTGGGCATTTTTGTAAACAGTCCTAACCCACGTTTTTTCAACCCTGTTTTAAATTTTGGTATACTAATAACAAAAATCTTTTTAAATGCTAGATAGGCCTAAAATATTCCTTAAAAATAATAATAAATTAATTTGTAGATTGGTTTAGATATAAATTATCTGGTTTGCTAAGAAACAATAATATTATTATGTTGTGTATCTACTCAAGTTGCCAAAGCATTACTACAAAGTATTTGAAGTGTGTGGGCAGAACATTATTGATTTAAACTTATAAATATTGGTTAAAGTGTCAAATACGGAGATTGGAAAGCGTGCTGCTGATTTCGCATGAAAACCGCCTGGCATTCATAACTTACTGCCGATAACACGAATATTGTGTTGCAGGAACTTATCACGGTACCCCAATGTTGTATTATATTTTGTGATATATTTAAAAAAAAAAAAATTACACATGCCACGTTGATTGGTAGGAAATAATGGTCTAATAAAATTGTTTACAAAATTTGTTTACCGATATTAAATAATATCTCTCACAAGGAACATTTGCAATATTTACGTAACATTTCATTTTGGACACTTCTTGAGAATATGTACGCCTGATATCACTTTAAAATATCCTCTATAGCAATATAATTGGCATCCTTATCTTTATAAATCCGGTGCTTAAAATTCCACAAAGCTAATTCTTTTCATAACATTCCATAAGTGACCCCCACACAACCAATTTTTAGTTACCTCCATTTTGAATTGTCTACTTTCATTAGTAAAGTTGGAAGGTGCCCAACTTTTTCACTTGCAAGTGAACTTGTTTGTTAGTAGCTTGCTTGTCTGTTTACACGGTCCAAGCTGTGCGCATGCAGCCAAATAAATGTACTTGCATTAGTCCACTAACACCGTGTCAACGGGCCTTTAACATTACGGGAATGCGGGTGAGGACGCATGCGTTCAGGCATATGAGTATTGTGTCCTTCAGAGCACAGTGTTTGTTTGTTTGTTTGTTCCAAACCAACGAGACAATTGTCGATCTGATCACACCTTTCGAGTTTGCGTTCTAGCAGTTAGGCTTCTTATCTCTAAATTAAATCCATTTTAGGTTTGGAATGAGGAAAAGCACCATACAGCTCCCGTCTCTGTCACACTTCGATTATCCACCGGTAACCCATCACTTTGCGACAAAAAGGCACCAAGTCTGATTAATAAGATAGATTTAAAAACTAGCCAAAAGTTTCCCATCCATACTTTGACACTGTTCTGGTCAATGTATCCATGTCAGGGGTTAAAGATAAATTGTATTTTTTTATATAACGTCTGACTTTAACCCGACCGATCAGTTGCGTTTGGGATGATTTTTACAGATTTTATTTTACATTTTTACTTTCTCACCTTAATAGAAATATTGCAATCGTGAAAACTTCCGACCTCCAACAAATGATGAATCTTTACATTTGATGTGCTCCTGAAACTTAATAAGTGAATTTAAGATTATGTCTGTTCCAAAGTTTGTCTGTCCCTAGTCACAAATCTTAAATGGTTTCATGGATTTTTTCCAACCTGATATTTGTATTTATAGTTCCAGACTTTTAAAAAAAGTTCGACCCTATCCCTTAAATTCAAGATAGCTTACTGATGAGTGATTTTTTTTAAATGACCAATTTTTGCTGATTTTATTTACGGAGAGTTTGGCTTGACAAATGAGTCTGTAGACTTGTTTTCTAGCGAAAATTCGTTTTAATGGTAGTTTATTGATGATTGAGCTTTTACAAATTTGAATCTTTTTTAAAATGGTTTGAACAACTTTGTTTAGAATTCATATTTCAAAAGTGTTTATTGTATTTAACAAGAGGCTGTTTTTATTTTTCCGAGGGTAGTTAACATCAAACATATTTTTGAATTTTTTTTAAAGCTATAATAAATACGCTCGATAAGAAATTGTGCACGCTTGTGTCGTAACATTTATTTTCTTTCCGGTTGTGTAATGGTACATCTCTTTAAAGTTCATACTTAAGTTTTTAATACTTAGTAGGTATATTGAGATTCTAGAGTATATTATATAATATATTTATTGTTATTTGTAGATAAATTAAATTTCCTCTATATGGAATGCTCGATACCAGAAATTTAAACTCTAAAATATAAATACCAAGACAAAAAGTGTATTACATAAAACCACTATTTGAAGGGGGGGAGGGGGTGGAACAGTTACTTACGCAGGAAATCTAACTGGTTACTTGAATTATGTAGAAATCAAGTTTGTGACGTGTTTTAAGTTACGTAACCCTCTCTTCAATTATCATATGGTCTAAGGCGTCAGCTAGGCTGACAATAGACATGGTCGCTTGTGATGGGGATGCCGAAGTTTTAATCTTAATTGCGTTCATTGGGGATGGTTTTATCATATTCCTCTCCACACTTATGTGAGTGCATTTCCTTTCAGATACCCTCTTTATCCATAACTCTTCTGGATTTCCACCCTGTTATACTGAGTAGTTTTTTTTTCCATATATAATTTTCCACTCTTTGCCCACGCGAATGTGAGTAAATATTTTCTAAATTATACCTTCCTCATCCTTAACCCATTGGCGTGAAAATACATGTAACTTAGACGCTTATTAAGACCACGAATTAACAAAACTTAGATTATAATTATTTAAAACGCACGAATACTGTTGAAAAGTAATAATTGAGGTGAAATTAAAACAAATCTTGCTTTGCAGATGTTAAACTTCCTTTAACAATTTTGGTATTTAGTTCCCTTTAGTGTGCGACAGGCAAAGCACATAGTTAGTTACCTGTGTACGAGTCGTTATGAACAGGAATGTCGCGTTGCCAGCTTTCCAAGATAAACACAATAGGGATAGAAGATGGGCCTCCAAAACTGTTTGGTGCTGCCTGGTTGCTATTGTCAAATATAGAGGTGGATTCACACGTGGAAAGGAATTGATTCGAAATATGAATGTGAACATGACGGTGTCGTTATTAAACTGCAGGCAGCAGATGACGAGGGAATGTAGTAAGCCTTGGTAAGATTTTAGAATTATTGTTCTTGAGAAGAGATATTTCGTTAAAAAGGCCGCAAATCAATTTTTTTAATTATAATTTTTTTAACACTGCGTCTTACTAACTGTTCAGGTTATACGTATTTATGATCATTATTCTGATTGGGTAGGGGTGAGTAAGGGAGAATTTTAGAGGTAATTTACCCACATTTGCGTGGAAGGAGAGTGGGAAAGGATTTAGGAAAAAACAACCTCAGTAGACCCGACCAGGATTCGAACACAGATCTCCCCGTCATCAGTAGGCCAGTCTAATACGAAAGTAATGCTTCAAACCATTCGGCCATTGAAGCGGGTCAGTTTAAATTTAAAAATAAAAATCATGACTTACAATATTTAATATATATACGTTGGATTAGTCTAAAATAAAATAAACAAGATAACATACAATCCAAAAAATCTACATTTTGGTCAAGAAAATCTGTTCTAATCTAACTTTCGTTGATTAATTTTTACGTGCGTTCCATTTGATATAGAATATTGATCTTAAACCAAGTTTTCAGAAAATTCAACAGCACAATTTTACGTGTATTAATCACAACTTGTGAATGTGGTGTGGGGAATGCTAGGCCTCCACTGTGGTTTGGATTCCACGTTAAACTGAAGGCTACGTTAAATAAATGAAAATAAAGATGGAGAAGATAAGGTATTAGTTGAAATGTACCCATATTTGTATTGAGGAACAAAGTAAAACCATTTGATAAAAGCTACCCTCACTATACTCGAGCAGCTTTCGAACACCGAATAGTCCATCACAAGTAATCAAGTTTACGAGAGTGACACGTTAGACCATTTGGTCTCCATTATGAATGAGTTATGAACTCTTTACTAAAATGTCTATTAATGAAATCAAATATCTACTTGCATTTTTTTTTTTTTTAATAATCCGGGTGAAATATGTAGCCTATTCAAGTTGGGGATCAAACCCAGGTCTCCCAAGTCAAGGTAAAACACTCTGGCGCACACCCAACTATACCACTGCAAAATACTATTAAGGTTGTTATTGTTTCAGCTTGAGTTAAAATAAGTGAAAGGTTAGTGTGTTCCAAATATTTCCGACCGGCTAGCCTTGGTTAAAGCTAAAGTATAGTCGCATCAACCATAGAAATAACACTACTCAACATCTAAGAATAAATTACTCGATCCATTTTAAGTAATCATACTCCAAGTCACGTGTTAATCATTTATTTATTTTTGAAAGGTGGTGGCAGTTTTGATCAACTTTCAGGATAAATTAAAGGGGTCTTTATTCAATGGCGGCCACTCTTAGGGGCGTTGTGAAAGAACGAGGCCAAAGCCGGTATGCAAGAAAGTTTGTGACTGCTTAGTGGACCTATAGTGGGCTCCCGAGTAAACAAAGTGTAGTTTTAGGACGGTATGCAAAAATATTGTTTAAGTGCTAGTGTAGCCTTAGTATAGTTTTAGTGTAGGTCTAGTTTTAATGGGTGACCTGGCGGTCTAGGGGTAAGGTGTCAGACTTCTATTCTGGCGTCCGGGGTTCAATCCTCGGTCCCGGCAAAGATTTAACTGATTACCAAACCCTTCCTTCACCTCTGACAAGACATCTTGTGAATGTGAGGAATGCCAGGCCTCCACCATGGTTCGGATTCCACGTTAAACTGTAGGTCCTTCATTTCATCTCACATTCACCCTACCATTGCACATTAGCGTAAGTGCGTAAAACCCGAACGGTTAGTAGGACGCGGTGCTAATAATAATATTAATAATAATAATAGTTTTGATATTAACGAAGTTTAGTGGCAAAATTTGCTTGTTATGAGAGGTCCACGGTCATTTGACCCAGGAATGATGTGAGGACGTCAATCGTATGATTTTAGTGACGATTTAAGGCTTCGAAGTAAAACTAAACCCACAGTACACTTGCACTCAAACGACCCTCAGGGCCAGTTTCATAGTCAGACCTAGTACGCCTAAAGTGCGGTGCTATACTAAACAGGGCGACATCTACCAAAGCTAGGATGGAACGAGCCGGTTTCACATATAAAGAATGTGTCTGTTTCATTATGGTCCAGGTAGGTGTCGTCCTGTATTTAGTGTAGCACCGCACTTGAGTCGTACTTGATCTGACTATGAAACTGTCACTCAGCCTTAATCTTAAATTCCACCTAAAGCTTAGTGTCTATTTTTTTTAATATTATAGAAAATATCAATACAGCAGCCCACTTGTCATATTTAAACCTCTTTGAACTAATTTAAGT
Organism: Timema douglasi; assembly: GCA_901482245.1. NCBI lineage: Eukaryota > Metazoa > Arthropoda > Insecta > Phasmatodea > Timematidae > Timema > Timema douglasi. The sequence goes on from CABEEJ010001206.1 coordinate 39,493, forward strand.
GGGCTTATTTTCAAATTTACCTGCTACTTAATTACTTTAATTATCTATCAAAAAAATGTTCTTCAATTTATTATATGTCATCTATTATAACCAATATTTATCCATAATCTAGGAATTATTTAACAAAACATGAGCCCTTTTACTATCTTTTATTTTAAGTCACTATCCCAAATCCCCTAGCTAGCTAATGTATTTAAACTTATGAAAAGTTTTTATATTTTAAATACGAATCCGAATGCTAACTAAGATTAGTATTTAATTCAAAATTCCTAACCTTCACATTTTAAAGATTCAAATTAAATATATCCCATATTTGTATTCAATAGTATTTAATGCACTATTCGAATCTAAAGATAAAACGTTTGAATAATTTAACCCTCAAAGGAAGTTTCATAACTTTTCGGATAAATCATTTCGGTGTATTTACATTTTTATTTTAGGGGTTCAGCTCACATTATTTATTCTAAATTGATAAAAATAGAATCAATAGAAAGAGCAAGGTAAGCTGAGAAATTTTAAGTTGTGAAATGAATTAAAAAGATAATATTACGTTAACTTGTTAGAAAAAGTATATATTTTGGAATGATTGTGATAAAACAATTTGAATGAAATTAAAATATAATACTAGACATTATACATACATATTAAAAAATGTGAGTCAAAGTAACACATACATAATCAAAACAAAACATATTAAATATATGTAATAAGACATGAGTCAACCAATCATAAGTGTGGATGGTATTGATAAAGATACTAAAGTTAGTTACAATTAAGTAAAAAGTATGAGAATGATGCCTATTAAGTTAAGAAAACTAGTAAGTTAGTTAATCTTGTCTTTCAGGAAATTTGTGATATCACAATTCATACTACGAAATTTTAAAGAGACAAAAGTCCAAAAGATCTAAGAATATTAAAAGAACAATATAATATGGTGTAAAAAGATATATATATATATGTTTATAAGTTAGAATTAACAAAAGTGTGATATAAAGATATAAAGAAGTTAATAAAGTTGAATTCTATTCTTATCTGAGAAGTTTAATGCCCTTGTTCCTTTTTAATTCTGGTGTGAGATTGTCACGACATGTTTCGGCGCTGCAATGGCACCATCCTCAGGTCTAGATGAGAAAAAAAAAGGGGTTAACGTAAGTTGTGGCACAATACTCAATGTTAGCCAATACAAGGAAAAACGAAAGTAAGTTAATATATAACCAGGAAAACTTGAAATTTATGACTGTGAAAATGAAATAGCATAATTACCTAAAAAAGAATCCTGAAATGAGTTCCTACTACGACGAGTCGAATAGAACTAAATTAAATTGCAAAAAGATGTGCAAATGTAAACTAAGAAGTCTTTTATGGAAGGGCAAAGATAAACAGACAAATGTAAAAAAGGGGGGTGTAAGATCAAACTAGATATATGGTAGTAAAAATCAAAGATAGATAGATATATGAATGAAAGGAGGCAGAAAATCAAAGATAGATAGATATATTCTGCCTCCTTTCATTCATATATCTATCAAGTCAGTAAAATGTGACTACCTCAGCCACCAAAGCAATAATTGGTAACAAAACGCGGCAGCAAATAGTCCATCAAGTCAATTACGTAAAAAAAAGCATATACAACCTCAAATAAACTTCGAGAATTTAGTCGGACTGACTTTAGCTCTTATTCAAGTTAGAGAGATAAATACTAATAGCGAAATCTAAGGGTTATGGATGAGAAAATTGGAAAGGTGTGAACCCTCACTATCATAGGGAGAGGATGGGAAAACCACCGCTATAAATACCATTTTGAAAATCACTAACACAGTCAAGGATACAAGTGCTAAGGTGCCATCAAATATGTGAAAAAAGGACCATAACCAGTAAAAAAGTGACTAAAGATTCCATAGTATATCTAAACGCTTACATGAAGTGAATAAAATTTACAAGAGCTTAACTTTTAAAAAGATTTACAAAATATAACTTTTATATATATTAGGTTTTTACTAATCAAAGAATGAAATTATTAAAATAACATAAAAAAAAGTAAAATTTCTTTAATAGTTTATTATTATTATTATTATTATTATTATTATTTAGCAGCGCGTCTTACTACCCGTTCGGGTTATACGCTTTAAGTACTAATTACACTAATGGATCAGGAATTGGGAAGGTGGAATTAGAGGAATCGAACCCACATTTGCGTGGAGGAAGAGTGTAAAGCCATTTAGGAAAAACCACCCCCAGTTCACCCGACTGTTTATTTCACCTATTCGTTTTTTTTCTTTCTTTTTGTACACCTAAGTGGCAAACTCTGGTCTGAAAACTATTTTTTGCAAAACCTTATGTACTGGTAATCTTGAATTTGCTTTTGTAAACAGTTTGTTTGCAACTCTGCATCTTTCTGCTTCTTAAATGTGTCACTTTTTTTAGTTAATCTTGTGTTCATATTTCTTTCTTCCCTTATGTATTTAAAATAAAAAATACTAGCTTTTTATTTTTAATACATTCATTTACTTCCAGGTAGATTTTAATGGTTTCTGTATACACTTTGTGTGTAGCTATGATATTACATTGGTTACTTAGATTAAATTAATTTACAATTTACGAAAATATGAATCTTTCTTGGAAAAAATCTTGAAACTAGAAAAATAAGCTTTTATTTGTGGTAAAAATATGACTAGCAGTGAGTTTTACTTTTTTTTTAAAGTAGGACCTCCCCAGTAATTGGTAATTCAGTCTCATGCGAACCTGATGCGTTAGACCACGTGTCCTGCGATTCGGGTACAAATAATACCTTCATTTACAGTTTTAAATGTCATCAATCTTCGTTAGTTGAAACTTTTAAATGTTTTTAGTTTTAAAGAAACTGACGTAACAAGAATATAAAATAAAGCTTGTGGTTAACCGAATGTTCTGAGCTATAATACTTAATCATGCTCTCCTATTTATAAAATAATACCAACTTTCCAGAACAAAATATAGAATTAAATTTTAAATATCGTAACCAACCATCGTCATAATATCTTTTAGATCTGTTCGCTTTGAAGTTTTGTGCCCCTCTAGAGGAATGACGTGTTGAAAGAGAGAGAACCCAGTCGCCCAGGGCAGTGAAACCGAGCTGGAGAAATAAATGAAAACATTTGTCGCTGGTTGCTTTGAAGGGAGAGAGGGGAGAGGAAATTATAGGGTCCGGGAAGAGAGGGGGGTACCGAGTAATGAGCTGTCTAAAGTAGGGTATGGCACGTCAGCAAGACATTTTTGTTATAGTTCACGTGTAGCTCGATTAATTTTTATTTTCTGTATTCACCTTTAGAAGGATTTGAAATTCTTAAAATTGATACAATTTTATTATTTCATTAAATTAAGTGTTATTTTTTAGTTATCTTGAATTACCGTAAGAGAAATGTATATAATTCACGTGTAAACATCACTTTCAAACAACTTTGACTGGACATATAGAGCCGCTATAGTGAGGGGACAAAGTGCTCGAGTCCAGAAAGGGAAGGTCTTTTAAAGAAGTAATTATGACTGCCGGTGGGTACATTTGACTAAATGTTAAGCCTCGTTTAGAGTTGTATGGCGGTGACAGGAAGTTCATGATTTGATTCCTGTATGGGTATACTCATAGTGGTCTCTCCTAAATGGTTTACAACCCTCCCATCTACCAAATGCTGATATATTTCCTCTAAATTCTACATTTTTCATTTGTACCCGAGTGTAAATTAAATGTATATATTCTGGATGAATATTGAGATGAGAAATTTAAAAATAAATGTGATTTAAAATGTAGCCCTTCAGTTGTCTTAAATTAAGTTAATTTATAGGCCCTATATATCATGTCGGATATAAAGCTGTGCCTATAAAATGCACTTCGAACATTAAAATTAAATGTATTATGTTAATTTAGCACAACAAAGTAAAATAACAGCATACGTCCATGAGTGAGCTTGAAATGCACTAGTGAAAGTGATAAATTAGTTCATCTCCACAATGTTGATGTATTTTACTATGGATAATTATATATAGGCCTATATGTATATAAGCGATACAAATGTTCAGATGGGGTTTTATTCTCGTAAAATATATCATGGAAATTAAGTGGTAATGTCGTTATTGCAGTGGTAGAAAGTTATCATATTGTTTACTTTATTCTCGATGAAAACGGTGGTTTGCCAATTTTAGAGCTTAGCCAAATTTTTTAATCATTACATACATCATCAATGATTTTCGAGACATCTTAAACTGACCGGGAAACATTTAATTATTCTTTTTTGATAACCTCAATAGCCTTGTGTTAAAGTGCTCACCTAAGGTCTCAATGTTATTGGTTTCGAATCCAACCGGGGTCAATGGGGTGGGTTTTTTTTTTTTTNTTTTTTTTTTTTTAGCTATAAGAATTCATAGCACAACATCCTTAAGAGGTGAAGATAAGCCGTTGGTTCCATGTCGATTGTGGCATGTAAAATATACCTTTAAGGTATGTGAAAATGCCTTTGTCTGGAAAATTGTTAGGCCCTTTCACTCTAGATCATAGAAATTCTCGTCGGATCGGAAGGTTAACGTTAAATACCTTAAAATAAATTTTAAATTAAATTTTTTTAAATAAATTATTAATTTTATTACAAGGGTTACCTATGCCTATGGATAAGAATAATTAGGATATTTTAAAGGAAATGGGCAACCTCTGTTATAGATCACATGTGGGAGAACGTATTCATAGGTACGTACGTACATACATACACACACACACATACATACACACACACACATACATATACACACACACACACATACATACACACAAATACACACAAATACACACACATACACACATATACATACACACACATACATACACACACATACATACACACATACATACACACATACATACACACATACATACACACGAGATCTATCTCAATACTAGCATACATTGTTCTGATATTGGAGGTTGGGGTTTAAATCCCGGCTGGTTGCACTGGAAGTTTATCTGTCTACAATACTCTTTCATATATCGTCCTAAGACGAATGTCAGCACGTCACATTATTTACCTTGATTTAGATTAGTTAGTTTAAGTATTTGGTTGTGTTGTCTCTTGAGGGTAATAATACAGACTAGCAATTATATACTTACGATGGCGTTTACAGTAAAGCAGTCATTGCATCATTAAAGGTGTCGGTAAAAAATTCGTTGTCCTGGGAAATAATCTGTGGTAATTACATTTAAAACTATAAAAAAACAATGAAAAACGACAACATAAATTTACAGAAAGATTTCATTTTTCAAGCGTGTGAATCTCTAGTATAATCTACATAGTATTAATTCAAAATAGCTTAAATATTATTATATAATTTTTATTGCATAATAGTACTGTGAACTCAGGGTTATATCAGTACAAAACTTACCAAACCTACTTAGCATAAAACAACACAACCTAAATATATAGGGCAGCCTGAGCGTCTAGAATAGAAATATCTGCGCTTACGAGAACAATCATATAAACAAATAGGCCTAGTTAACTATTTTTAAACATAATTTATTACTTATATAATAAGTATTACAATATTCAAGAGTATAGAGAATAAAGATAAAACGAGTCAGCTTGACCAATCACTGATATTATTCATTTAACTAGTACGTTTATAACAGTCGGAAAGCTGCTCAAACACAGTTAAATATTCTAATTTTCTTAGGAATGGGCATATCTGAAAGTTATAAAAAGCTATTAGATCTAATTTTATGTATTCATACTGCAATTAAAGCTTTCACTTACTATAGATATTATTAAGACCCCTACAATAACGCTGATAATATGATATAATGCTATAAAAAAATATTTTTGTTTTTTTTCGAGGTGCCTTAAGTGTCGATTCATTTAAAAAAATCAGGTATATGTTCATCCACTTTTCAAATACGTTCTATCACTTTGAAAAAAATACGCGAATTGACTAACTTGTCAAAGTGATGAAACATTTTCCTAAACAGATTTTTAGTAGATTTAAAACAGAAAAATCCAAAACTACAAAGAACCAACTTCATCCAATTATATAACTCCAAAAAGCCAAATTTCCTAATATACCTCAGGTACAGTCAAATCTTCATTTTAAATAACCTTATTTGGCAATTATAAAAGTTACTCGTTCTACTTTAACGTATATGTCAGGTTCTGTGATCTTCAGCTCATCAGCTGTCACTTTTGATATACATTATCAGTATATGTGAGATAACACTAATAATATTGTAAAATATTATCAATGTTGGCCGGAAAAAAGCTCGTATTTTCCTATAGTTTCTTTCAACCAAAATCCTACTACAAATTGTAATTATATTGGGTGCTTAGCGTGCACTTTAAGAACCAACTGTTTATATCAACAACCAACTTATAAACTAATTATATAGGGTGATTAACGTTCACTTTAAGAACAAACTTTATATATCAGCACCCAACTTATAAACTAATTATATTGGGTGCTTAACGTTCACTTTAAGAACAAACTGTTTATATCAGCACCCAACTTATAAACTAATTATATTGGGTGCTTAACGTTCACTTTAATAACCAACTGATTATATCAGCACCCGACTTAAAAACTAAATATATTTTGAACTGACACCACATCCAGTCTTTCGATCGTAGACTCATCCCGATAAAAGGGGCAAACCCCAACTTGGCAAATAACCAAATATTACGACCCTACTAATTGAGCCCTGAGACCCTTAACTCACCAGATATATGCATAGCCGTGTACATTGATAGAACTCATACACGATGGCTCAATGATAGCTAATTGACACGCAAAGTTTGAAATCTACTGATTTTGGTAACCTTTCCCTAATAACTTTCGTTTGGTAGGTACAATTACCTAATAAAGTAAAAGTCTTGGGTTTGGTTGTTGAGTAGGGGTTGAGACTAGACCTTAGACTATAGTGTGGTTATTGAGTAGGGGTTGAGACTAGACCTTAGATTATAGTGTGGTTGTTAAGTAGGGGTTGATAATATACCTTTGATTATAGTGTGGTTGTTGAGTAGGGGTTGAGAATATACCTTAGATTATAGTGTGTTTGTTGAGTAGGGGTTGAGAATATACCTTAGATTAATAGTGTGGTTGTTGAGTAGGGGTTGAGACTAGACCTTAGATTATAGTGTGGTTGTTGAGTAGGGGTTGAGAATATACCTTAGATTATAGTGTGGTTGTTGAGTAGGTGTTGAGACTAAACCTTAGATTATAGTGTGGTTGTTGAGTAGGTGTTGAGACTAAACCTTAGATTATAGTGTGGTTATTGAGTAGGGGTTGAGAATATACCTTAGATTATAGTATGGTTGTTGAGTAGGGGTTGAGACTAGACCTTAGATTATAGTGTGGTTGTTGAGTAGGGGTTGAGACTAAACCTTAGATTATAGTGTGGTTGTTGAGTAGGGGTTGAGACTAGACCTTAGATTATAGTATGGTTGTTAAGTAGGGGTTGAGAATATACCTTAGATTATAGTATGGTTGTTGAGTAGGGGTTGAGACTAGACCTTAGATTATAGTGTGGTTGTTGAGTAGGGGTTGAGACTAGACCTTATATTATAGTGTGGTTGTTGAGTAGGTGTTGAGACTAAACCTTAGAATGTAGTCTAGTTTGATTATTGGTGTAGACTTAAAATTCAAAATGCGTAGATGTGAGGTTTCGCCTTTCACAGTGATGAATCGAAGGACTGGATGTTGTGTCGTCTAGTGCACCCGTCTGCTCAAGTTTAAACACATATTCGATAGCAAAGTAGAATTTCAATAGAAAGAATTGTTTTTATTATAAACATATTTATTTGTGGTCGACATTGATAACATTTTCTTTTACTATCCACCCACTTCAGTGACATCATGGTATAAAGCGTCACTCTCTAGACTACCGATGACAGGGAAATCGGGGTTCGAATATCGTTCGGATGTACTCAGAATGATTATTTCCTAAATAGTTTTCCATTCTCCCATTACGCAAATCCTGGTACACCTTCTCTAAATTTAACCTTCCTCATGCTTAGCACAATGGCATAATTAGTACATATGTATATATCCCGAATGGGTATTAAGATGCGGTGTTAATAAATAAATAAATTATTACTAATATTTCATAACTTTGGCTAATATATATGAAAACTAACATTTTCAACGCAAATGAATTTATGTATAAATAATTAAATGTATATGATAATTAAACTTTATAACAGTAAGAAAGTTCGTTCTTATCTAAATAAAATTGTAGAAGTCACTCATATGAACACTAAAGAATACTTATACAGCAAAATATACACTAGAGAGTGTATCTCAAAACTAATTTCGCAATCAAAACTTGTTGTATGTACCGCGAATAGGAGAAGAAGCTTAGCTCCGAATCTCACTAGCCTCGAGTCATTTAAAAGGGCGGAGCAGCATAAGGCTTGGACCGCACGTAGTCACAATGATCGACCCAGATACGAGGCCCTTCATTTCTCTTTCTTTCTCTTTCTTCCTCTTCCCGCTCTTCCCCCTTTCTTCCTCTCCCTTCCTCCTCTCTCTCTCTTCCCCACTATCCCTCCTTTTCCGTCTGCTAAATATTCACGGGAAGCCCTGGACCGGGCGTGAGGTGCAAATATTAGAACAGACCCCTAAACAAAACCAACCTCCCAGGTTGAAAAAGGATACCATAAAAAATAAATGGTGATACAAAATCTCACAAACTTTCTCATAATAATTATATATTATAGCTTCAAAGAAAATGTTCAAAAATAGGTTCTTAGTCAAATACCCTTAAATAGGTTTGACTCATTAAAATAAACACGTAATCATGTTAATCACAATTATCACTCTTTATATATATACATTTTTAAGCAAATCGTTAAAAAATATTCAACAAAATTAAAATGTTCAAAATAAATTATTTGTAAACTACCCTAAAATTATTTTTTATTAGTAAAAATAAAAACCTTTTCGTATTTATCTTGAAAAAGATTGACATATTTCCATTTTGAAGAACAATATTAAAGGTCAATTTTAGGAAATTCTAATTTTTTATAATTCTTTGCAGCTAAACTGACATTAAATTAACTTGTTTTAGATAAATAAAGATAAATGTATTATTATTGGCGTGTAAAATAGTCTCCCGATATCAATTTAACCAATACGCTAAAGCATTTTTTTTAAATATTCAAATTAAAAAAAAAAAGTTATCAGTAAACTAACCATAGCGAAATGATTTCCCCAAAACCAATATACACCCTTATTTGTAATGTTCATGTCAAATAATCTCCAGATATACATTTCAAGCAAAATTGTTATAGCTATGTTCAAAATAATTCGAATTTTCAAATAGAACTCTTCAGTAAACAAATTTTTATCTAATGTTTACCCAAAAACCAGTAAACCGGGCTATTTGTCGTGTCAAACACGCCTGAGGTACCTATTTGGAACCAAATCGTTAAGAGCTGTTTGTAAACTATTTAAAAGTCAGTCATTAGTAAAGTACCCTTCAAAGAATTTTAGCCCAAAAACATAATATAGTGTTATTTTTCCTCTCAAACTAACTCTAGATACGCAATTTTAAACAAAATTTTTAGAGCCATTTTCGAAAAATTTGGATGTCAAAAAAATTAATCATCAACAAACTACCATTAATTGAAGGTGTAGGGTAAAAAAAAAAAGTAGTATAGTCCTATAAAATCTAAATTTCAAATTTTAACAAAATCTACCAAACCGTTTTGAATCCGTAACTAGAGACAGACAGGCAAACATGGGAACGGACAGAATGATAAAAATATACTTTTTGTGTGTGTGTGTTCGCATACAACCTAAACATTTGTTATAATATTGGGATCGATTTTTTTCGCGATAGCAACACTTACTCTTGATATGAGAAAATAAGAACTCGTATAGTAAGATATCTGGCATGACAAAGCAGCTGCCGCACCTGGGAAGTGTACTAGTTAACATTTTACTCTGCTGGTAAAAGAAGACAAAACCTTTTGTATTCATATGTTTTATTGTAGTCATTGTTGCTGAAGTAAGAATGAGATTGTAGTAAGTTTGTTGCATAGGGGTTGTGTGGGTCGGATAAATAACACACATCTACCAACCTTTTACGTTTCATTTGCTGCTTACAAAATGTTTCCAGCTAAAAATTTCAAATATAGGTTTTCAAATAAATACAAGCTTCTATACATATTTTTGTAAAATTAATATTACCGTACAAAGTCACCCATTATATCAATAATTGACATCGTTTGTGAGGTCAGGGAAACCTAGAGGAGATAGAGGGGAGGAAGTCCCCCCTCCCCAATAATATGCTTGTATGAGACATTTTTGGTATCGTAAAAGAAACCGCGAATTGCTAAGTTCAGAAAATTGAAAATTCACGTTTGGAGCAATACACAAACTATTAAGGTATATTTTTACTTTCTCACGACCATTCTGGTAGAGACAATAATGTGATAGTAAAAAAAATCGCCATGTTGTTGGAAGTTAACGTTTCATGACCCACTGAACACGAAATGTGGCTTTTCGATTCCATCTGTTAGTGTGTCTTTCGTTCTACCTGTATGTCGACCTAGAGCGGAAACTATTTTCCTAATCAGGCTAAAACTTGGAATATAAGGTTTTTATAAGGTTCCCCCGAGGAGGTTTTGAAATTAGTTATCTAACGCTAAAATATATGAGTATCTATGTCCTGTTTAATTTAACAAGAGTGGTTTGAGAGGCCTTTTATTCTATCATAGCCTAATAATAATATTATATAATAAGATTTTGGTTAGAATGAAAAATTTCAAGACATTCCTTCCTATCAAGGACAGAGTATAGTTTAAATAAGGCAAAAGTCAAAAAGAATGATTTTCTTAAAATAGACTCCAACAATCTTGGTTGAAATTCGTATCCGTACACTATTTAACATTAGAAGCAAAGTGGAGATTCGGATTTCCCTGGAAAAAGGAATTTTAAGTTTTTTTTAAAATTCAAACGGAGTTTTCAATTTTGATTATATCTACATACCTTACTTTCTGAGAAATTAAATAACTTTTTATTGCAAAAAATATTTAACTACAAAATTGAACAATATTTTAATTGAAGTATATTTACTTTCTCGCTATCTTACAGGTAGAGAAAGTATTGTGATCGTCAAAAAAACTGAACTCAAGATTTTGATGAATCTCGCCGTTTCATGATCCCTGAATCCTAAAAAGTTGTAGTTGAATTTCTGTCTGTCTGTCTGTCTGTCTGTCTGTCTGTCTGTCTGTCTGTACCTACAACTGGATTATAAACTGTTTTACCGATCGAGCTAAAACTTGGTATCTAGGGTTTTCATAGGGTTGCCCCGAGGGTTTTTTGAAATTGGATATCCAATCCTAAAATTAAGGGTAGTTTAATGGGGGACAAAAAGATAAAAAGTCGATTTTCTCAAAATCGGCTCTAAAGATTTTGATTAAAATTCATATCTAGGCGTTAATTAAGATTATAAATGAACTGGATATTTTCATTTTCCCATGAAAATTACTTTTAGGGTACTTTACAGAAGCAGAAACTTCCGTATGTACGCAACTATTTGAGATACTAGATAACCTATCATTAAAAAAATTTAGTACTATTAAAAATAAAAAACCTTTATATGAAATATATTTTTATAGAACCAACAGTTTCTATGATATTGGCAAATATATTCATACAATTTGGTGAGCTCTAGTTGTAAAGAGTTACTACTAGAGTTTTAAGGCCATAATTCTCCACTGCCATAGAGTAATTAAGTATAAGAAAGTCTCTCAAAAAGGTTATGTTGAGTTCCTTAAACCTCTTAGAAGAAATGTTTGTACAACAATGATATATCTCCATTTTAGACTCAATAGTCAACATTTACATTTATTATTGGTCAAAATTTATAAATGAGGAGGGTGAACTGGTGGTCTAGGGGTAAGGTGTCAGACTTCTGTGCTGGCGGCCGGGGTTCAATCCTCGGTCCCGGCACAGATTTATCTGATTACCAAACCCTTCCTTCACCTCTGACAATACATCTTGTGAATGTGGGGAATGCCAGGCCTCCACCGTGGTTCGGATTCCACGTTAAGCTGTAGGTCCTCCATTTCATCTCACAATCACCCTACCATTACACATTAGCGTAAGTGTGGATAACCCGAACGGGTAATAAGACGCGTTGCTAATAATAATATAAATGAGGAATTTAATAGCGATGCGATGGCATGAAGATTTGCAACACCTAGTAAAATGTCGAAAATTTTATCCGTATGTCGAAATTTCAATACGAAGTGTTGACCCTTGTGGACCAAATATTGTTTTTTTTATCGGTCCAAACATACAAATGAGGACATTAATTTTTTTAAATAAAAATTATAAAATTTTAAACCAGGAATCAAAATATATATTGCAATTTATGCTTGGATTTGCTAGTGTTTATTATTTTGTTTCAAATAATATATTACTAGTTGTAAATAAAATATTTTCATTTTTAAACAATAGAGCAAGAATGTCCGTGCGGAGTTTCGCACCATTTATTTTTAATATAAGACAACAGTTTTTGAACTATAAGCAAATAAGAATTTTTATAAATGACGTTGAAATAGGCAATTGATTGTTATGTTCTTTGTTGGATAGAGATGTTCTTTTATCAATGTTTCTGTAACGACATATATTATTTCATTTTTGCCCTTTGATAAATATGATAAGCTTTTTTTCAATTATTTTTCTGTAACCAAGTATAATATTTTGTTTCACGTTATCATACGAGTTTTAATTATGATTAATTAAATGAACGAGAAAGTATGTGTGGTGTCCCGTACCATTTATTTTATATGATTTATATAAATAATACATTATTATCACATCATTCGTATTATTCCGTCAGTACGATAGTAGAATTATTTTATTTATTATGAAAATGGGTCTGTTACGACCCTCATAGTAATAAAGAATTAGCGACGGCTATGATACGATTTAATAAATTAACTTTGTTTCACAAAAATGTCTAATATTCAAAAATATGTGTTCACTTAATGTTAAAAACTCGCTTTAGCTTTTAACTAAAAAATTTTATTTTCAAAACTTTTTTTTATAAGTTAATATTATTAAAGTTTCACTTTCGTTCTGCGTAGAAATCCAGCTCCGTCAATTACGATAGTAGTTACCATGCATACAGTGTACCTGTTGATGATCAACTAAGCTCGTGGTAACGTTGTGCGTCTGACAGGTTGACAGTTTAATCAAAGCGCGATTACCCGAGCTAAAGCCAACCTCTCTCCTTGTTCATCAGTCTATAGAGGTAGGCCTACACATTGTCAGACAAGGGATTAGGGGTTCTAATGTAAACATGGCCACACCTATTGATTTCTTTATTACAGAGTCTTACTACCCGTTTGGGATATACGCATACGTACTGACTACTCTATGTGTTATGGATGAGAATAGCATGTGGAACCCCATTTGCGTGGAGGGAGAGTAGAAAAAGCACACTTAGCACAACCGACCGGTATTCGAACCCGGATATTCCCGTCAACGGCAGTCCTTTCTTAAGCGGTAATGACACCTTAAATGATGCGGCCACCGAGGTGGGTTGATTGTATAGTTCATCTACGGTGGGAGTGTGGGTAAGTGACAGCAGAATGTTCTTTATTGCAAACATTGGCTGAAGGTCACTAATGTCAACCTATTTGTAAATAACAACTATTATTATTATTATTATTATTATTATTATTATTATTAGCACCGCGTATTACTAACCGTTCGGGTTATACGCAATTACGCTAATGTGTAATGGTAGGGTGATTGTGATATTAAATGGAGGACCTACATTTTAACGTGGAATCCGAACCACGGTGGAGGCCTGGCATTCCCCAGATTCAAAAGTTGTGATCAATACAAATAACAACTATTATGTGTTTAGTTATAATATATTATCAATAAAAAATTTTATCAAGCGATTCTAATGATACTTTCAGCCGCTAATATTGAAATAAAGAACACTCTGTTAGCTCTTGATTTTAGGTCTTATATGGCCTTACCTAGAGGCAAAATTGTGAGTTTTACTATATAGTTTAATAATTTATGATTTTGGAAAATTTGACATTTTTCCAAAATGCCTTTGATAATTTCGTTCAAAATGCTTACTAAGGGAAAGTTATAATAAATAAGAATATATGTATGTTTTTCTAAAAATTACCATTTGAGGCTAGTTTACTTAAGATTAATATTGAATTTTTTAAACTTTGTTAAAAAATATTGCCTTTAACAGTTTTTTTGTTCAAAATTAATAATTTCTCGTTTGATTATAAAAGTGTAATTTTTATTTTAAGAGAAAATATTATTTAAGGATAGTTACATAATAATCGATTTTGAAAAAAAAAACTCCCTACATTAGATCACCATTTTTCAACCGGTTTCAGATATGGTTACATACCGTCCCGGATTGGATCGGGACAGTAGCGCGCTGAACCACACCCGGGATACCAAATATTTTCTCTATCTTAATAAATAACCCCCGCTTCAGTTACCTCTAGTGTTGGACTGGGCTGTTGATGGCGGGGTTTGAATCCCGGTTGGATACACTGAGGGTGGATTTTTCCTAAATGGTTTCCCACTCTCCTTCCACACAAATTCAGGTAGTTTACCTCTAAAATTCTTTCTTCCTCATTCCTACGTCATCAGAGTAATTATCATGTATTCGTATAATCTGAGCAGGTAGTAAGAAGCGGTGATAATATATAATAAAAAATAACGGAGATATCGCACGTAAGTTTATCATGGTCCTGTCTACTACCGATTCTCATTTGATGTCCCGGAATTAAATAAGAAATATTTGGCAGCTCTAGTGTCAGCACTGAGGCTGCGGTAGCTTAGGGAAGAGTCGAAAAGAAACAAGAATAAAAAGGGAATAAAAACAACTCCATAGAAATATATTATAATTATTTTTTTAAATAACACAATATGATTTACTTATTGAACTCTTAAACACAATCGTAACACTCGTTTAATTTGAAAGAGGTGACCTGGCGGTCTAGGGGTAAGGTGTCAGGCTTCTATGCTGGCGGCCGGGGTTCAATCCTCGGTCCCGGCACAGATTTATCTGATTACCAAACCCTTCCTTCACCTCTGACAAGACATCTTGTGAATGTGAGGAATGCCAGGCCTCCACCGTGGTTCGGATTCCACGTTAAACTGTAGGTCCTCCATTTCATCTCCCAATCACCCTACCATTACACATTAGCGTAAGTGCGTATAACCCGAATGGGTAATAAGACGCGATGCTAATAATAATAATAATAATAATAATAATTTGAAAGAAACATACATACATACATACATACATACATACATACATACACACACACACACATGATATACATAGACACATATACACACACTTACATACTAACATATATTACATTCACCGTAGGAATTGACTTCTGAAAGGCCTTTTTCCCTACCAGAAATCTATTATATAGTAGGATATTGGTAGGAAAAAAGACCTTTCAGAGAGTAATTCCTACCGTGAATGGAATATAAATACCGAATCACGCCGTTCCCTGACGGGGTAGGCAAGAAACTGTGAATATAGCTCAAAAAGCAACAAACTATACTTATCCATCCTCACTCACTTTCTCCACACTTCCCTATCCTTGCATACTCCCTTCACTTCAACAACACCCACACACCGAGTCATACATTTTATTTTAATCTTAAAACGCTTAATGTTTCTCTTTTAACACATTCGTCTACAACATTTAGCCACGTCTTACATGGTCTACCCCTTCCTTTTGATCCACACATTCCACCTTCATATATTTGCTTCGTCCCACGATACACACTCATCCTCTCAATATGCCCAAACAAACCTAAAGTATAAAATCTCTTTATTAACAAAAACTCATGTTCTTCGACCATTATAGCGCCTTTTTCAGTGTGTACCGAGTTTAAAAAAAAGGTTGAAAATCTCTTCAATATAATATGAGATAGTTTGCGAGGTTCTGTAGTACTATTTATTTTAAATCATCTAAAACCGTGTTCCTCAAAGTATGGTCCTTGGATCACTGGTGGTCCATGGTGGCTTATAAAGTGGCCCGTAAGACCCCAGGAAGTTTCGTAATAATAATGGATTAAAGAATGTTGATCACATATAATAAAAAAATTCTAAATGTAAACTATTGAGTATGAAATATCTATACTACGCTGTATTTCTTTCCTCGGTAGACACAAGTCACATAAAAAAGGAAGACTGTACTAATCTTAAGTCAACACATTTGAGCCTTTATTTAAATAAAATCATGAGATTTAGAATATTAAAAATTACCAAACAATTATTATTTACAAATGCAATGTAATTATATGTATAGTCTCATTTTGATTGGAAGAACAATCTAGAAAATTTGAACATATTTCTTTGTTGCCATTATTGATAACATTTCGATATCTTATTTGTGTTATTTCATAGGTGTTATTAATATCTATCAAAGGTGACTGCAGAATACCATGATTTGCTGTATGAATGTATTACAAAAATAATTTAGTAACTTTAAGTAACAAGCATTACCCTATAATATTCTTCCTGTCGAAATTAGGTTATGTTTGTTTTCAACATTTAATTGAATTCATTAGTTGATTAATGTTTTCTTGTATTTACAGTCCTAAAATAGAATATTCTAAAAAGAAAAATTCAACCCCTTTACTCTCCGTTGGTCCCCTCAATGCCTATAGTTTCTATTTGGTCGTCCCCTCAGTGCACATGGTTTCTATTTTGTTGTCCCCTCAGTGCGCATGGTTTCTATTTTGTTGTCCCCTCAGTGCGCATGGTTTCTATTTGATTGTCCCCTAAGTGCGCATAGTTTCTATTTTGTTCTCCCCTAAGTGCGCATAGTTTATATTAGGTCGTTCCCTCAGGGCGCATAGTTTCTATTTGGTCATTCCCTCATTGCGCATGGTTTATTTTTGGTTGTCCCCTCAGTGCGCAGAGGGCATCCTCCATCTTAAAGGTGGTTCACATAGCACTCATACATATAACGGACACTATATATACATTGTATGATCACAGCGTATATATTTGACACCACTTGCAAACGACTGCACTTTGATCGGATATCGACCAACATACCATCACCTACAGGTAATACTTTTCTTCGAATCGTATACACATGAGGTGAGATGGAATGACAAACCACCTTGGAAAGTTTGCCGAGTCGACCTTTTAAGAAAATCATATCCGTTACGCTGACTTGGTCTAACTGTAGTGCGAACACTCTACAATACAATACCCCGTTAACTTTGAATGACCTTGTGGAAGGACGTAACTTTCATTATCTGTAACGTTCTTATATTTCCGCGCAGAGAATAGTGGTGACAACATGCCGTGGTGACTGACTGATGACACACCTCGAAAAGACAAAGAAACTTCTTTTTTTTTCTTGAGCAAGATTTATACGAACCTTTGACAAGTTATAAAGAGTTGGTATTGCCATATTTTTAGTTGGTGATATATTTTCTAGACACATTCTTGTAAATATATATATATAGAAAAAGATAATAATTACAGACCACCTCTGTGGTTTGTTGATCAGAGTTTCTGACTTCAAAACCAGAGGTCCCGTGTTCGATCCCTCACGTTGATTGATTTTCTGTGAAGCAATGGATCTGTAACGGGGTCAACAAAGCTTCGCGAGAACAAGCAGAGCTACTTAAACAGAAAAGTCAGCCACTAGAAAACTAAAATTAAATGCTGGAGGTCTCTTTATGCTGACCGCATGAAACCCTCTAACCGCAAATGTTGGTACTATCTTCTCCAGCAGGTGGTGGCCATTTGGTAGGTCGGTATAGCTTGATTGCAGGCTGATGTCATGGAAAGTGAAGTTATATTATGGAAAGTTATATTTGAAAAAAAACCTCATTGACAGACCCTGTGGATAAATCGTCAGTCTCATTTGATCTGGATTACCGGTGATAGGTAGGTCGGAGCTCGGAACCATATTTTCTCGTAACAGTTAACAGAAGTACCAATCAGATATCTTCTCCATTCCCCACTCCCTTACAGAGAAAGTATTATAGTAGTCAGCATTTTCTAGCACGAGATCATGATGGCTCTTAACGTTTTATGTTCTCTGTACTCAACATCTTACTCAATAAGTTCCCCCTGTCTGTCTGTCTGTCTGTCTGTCTGTCTGTCTGTCTGTCTGTCTGTCTGTCTGTCTGTATGTATGTCTGTCTGTATGTATGTATGTATGTATGTATGTATGTATGTATGTATGTATGTCTTATGTCTGTATGTACGTCTTATGTCTGTATGTATGTCTTATGTCTGTATGTATGTCTTATGTCTGTATGTATGTCTTATGTCTGTATGTATGTCTTATGTCTGTATGTCTTTCTTCTCCTCTGTTTGTACCTGGGGTTACAACCGAAATAGTTTAATTAGTTCCTTTCAAAAATTATTTTATAACCGCACCTTACTAACCGGTCGGGCTATATGCCTATGGGTGGCTTGAATATCTAGGGGTAAGGTGTTGGACTTCTGTGTTGGGGGTCCGGGGTTCAATGCTCGGTCCCGGCACAGATTTATCTGCTTGACAAACCCTTCTACCCCTCTGACAAGATGTGTTTCAACATGTGAATGTATGGAATGCTAGGCCTTCCACCATGGTTCGGATTCCACGTTAAACTGTAGCTCCTTCATTTAATCTCACAATCACCCTACATTTACACATAAGCGTAAGTGCGTATAACCCGAACGAGTAGTAAGACGCGGTGCTAATAATAGTAATAATAATAATATATGCCTATGTACTAATTACACTAATGTGTTAGGGATGAGGACTGTTGAATATAGATATAATGTACACGCATTTACGTAGATGTAGCGGGGAAAACAATTTAGGAAAAAACTCAACTCTCCCGACCTAATCTCGATCTCCCCGTCATCAGCAGTATTGTCTGTTGCAAGAATGACGCTTTCAACCATTCGACCATCGAAGCAGGTTCGTTCATACATGAGTTATAATAATATTAAAGGGTCATACCCCTAGGATATAAAATGCTTTTGATTCTATTTCTAAAATTAAAGGTAGATTAATGATAAAATTTGGAAAATTTAAAAGTTTTTGGAAAGAACTTAAAAACAATTTTGTTTATTTAAAGAGTATCTTGGAAGTGTTTTGCCACAAAATACCACTGATTACTTTGATTTGTTGTAAAAATTTATTTGAGGGTAGTTTTCTGATGACTTTGTTTTAATTTTAAATATTTCGATAACTTTTATAATGATATGGCTCCAAATGAATAGCTGGTGAGTTATAGAATTTTAAATACTATAATTATGAGAAGGTTTGTATATATATGTTGTACCATTTGATTTGATGTTCATAAAATTAGGAATAAGAAGATTTGTAGACAGGTAATTCTCATATAATTTTAGCAAACAAAAGAATGTTAATTTACGAGAGTGACATAAATATCACATTTAAAGCTACATTATTCTCGCTACCAAATCTAGTAATAGTAATGTGGGCTTGTCCTACAACATACTTAAATCGATATGCACATATACTCCATTCACGGTAGGAATTACTCTCTGAAAGGTCTTTTTTCCTATCAATATCCTACTATATAATATATTTCTGGTAGGGAAAAAGGCCTTTCAGAAAACAATTCCTACGCTGAACAGACGTTACAACGGCCACCGCGTGGTCTAAAGCGTTAGATGCGTTTTGAACTTAAAAGTCACCGTTAACGAGGGAGGGGTGGTTAGAATCTAAGATCAGTACACTGAAGTAGTTTTTTGACAATTTAATTATCCCATTGACATACTTTGGTGGTCGCATGGTCTAGAGCAGGGATTCCCAAACTTTTTCACTCCAGGCCACACTTAATACAAGATAATATTTTCACGACACACTTGTGTAAAGGTTGTATTATAATACCTTTTCTATTAAATTATAATTAAAATTATGAATAATGAGACGCAGTTGACAATAAGTGTATTATTCTATTAGTGCAATCATTTACTCACAGAGCAAATTTCCAATTTACTTTAATTTTTCCAACAACATTTTTACTGATGTTCTAAGATATTTCATAAATACGTCAGACTATTTTAATATTCGATAAAGACACGTTTAAAATTTGCTCTTTAGATTATTTTACAAGCATGGGTTCAATAATGACCTGACAAGCTGGCCCAATCACATTTTCACCATTAACATGTGGTTTCATGTTTTTTGCGATCAATTTAGCAACTTTGAATGACGTCTCAGGTGCACTATCTGAAATTTAAACAATGTTTTCCATGTTATTTGTGCCTTGTGTTGGGATGATGGGTTTTTAGGACTCACTGAGATATTTGGTGGTTGGATTCTGCTTAATTTGGCTCAGAATCATTCATAATTTCATTCCTCAGGCATTCTCCACAAAAGATACAGATATACAGATGGAAACTGATCTGTCACAATTTTCTTTTTGAATGAAACCTAAAATTATATATCACTATCACACTTTGGGAGGCTTAAAACTGGAACTAGTAGTAGAATTACTTCGAGATGTTTAGTTGAATTAAAATCTTAGGAAATTTTATCGGCACACTAAAAAGTGCCACAGCACAACGGTTGGGAACCGCTGCTTTAAAGCATCGCTCTAACAATAGACTAGACTGCCGATGATGGGTAGAAAGGGGTTCACATCCCTTAAACGTGGTATTTCCTTAATTTTATTCCCTTCTCCCTCGACGCACCTCATAAATTCAACCTCTTTCATTCCTAACACATTAGCGTAATTAGTACATAGAGTAGTAAGATATGGCACTAAAATATAGTGGGTTTCCATTCTCTTTCCACGATACTGAAGCAATTATTTTTTTTATTTTGGCCAAAAGGTTTTGTTATATTTTTTTAAAAATAATCACTTGTTCTAGCGTTTTCTTTCAAACAACCTTAACTTGTGAAACTAAGCAGAAGTTTAGTTAAATTTTGGCTGTTTTACAACATTTTTATTTTTATTTGTTTATGAATACATTTAATAATTTCCGCCTAGAATGTTAGCAGCTATTATGGTGGTCCATACTGCGGTACCTAAATTTGATTATGCTCAAACAACACAAAATAAAACTTGTTTAGTCGCGTAAACACCAGTATAAGTGCAAATCCCAGTAAACATGAACAGTTAGAAATCGTTCCTCCCATTAATTTAATATACATGCATTACGTTTTCGCTCTGCTTTCTTTTTAACTACCGTTGAATTGCTAATGAGGTATTTATAGTTTTTTTTAATGAAATCCGGCTCTAAAGAGGGAAAAACCTTTTATATTTGTTTATATCGTTTATTTAACACCCACCTTCCCTCAAAAGAAAGCTCTACTATTTTAGAAAACATGAACTTTTATTTTTATTTGATTTCAACAAGAGAGAGAGAGAGATTGATAATTTAAAAAAATTTGCCCGTAAAGGGATTCGAGTAATGGACCATTTCTTAGTGCAAAGCCGATCTACAAATCGATGTAATCTGTAGCTTGTCTAAGTCCTAGACGCATCCATTAATATAATGCGCCATGTACTATATCCATTAGAAAAACCTAAGCTAGTAGAGCCGATTGATGAAATATTCACATATACTTTTGGAGGAAACTACAGTGTGGCCATCTCACAGTTCAGATAAACCTATATTACAAATTATCCGTAAAACCACCAGTAAGAAGGAATTATATAATTTACGTTAATTTAAAGTCAACAGTTTTAATCCTTGCCCAGACACAATGTTTATATTAATAATTTAAGCTTATCAGAGGCTTTACGAACAATCTTTAATATACCCGAGAAATATTTATAAATAGGACATTGATAAATTGGTTTAGAACAAATGTTATATAATTTGCGAAATATTTTATATTAATTTTATTAAAATAGTTTTAGCTGTATAAGTTGTCATGCTTATTATTTATCTTCAAAATACATGTGTTTTTTATGTTTACAAGTTTAACACTATGGTTAGAGACGAATAAATCTAGGGAATAGAGATCAAAAGGGTGAATTAAAATAAATTAAATCGCATCAGAGTGTAAGTGTAGATGGAGATGGAGATGGAAAAAATATGGTAGTTAAGATTAAAAAAATAAACACTCCTCTTATAAACTATAGTAGACTATAAGTGGGATTAATTTAATTTATCGATTGTTTAATCCACACGCCCTTGCAATTAATAGTACTTACATTTATCTTTATATTTTAACAAAGATTGATGGCAATTACTGATAAACTGTATTACGTTCTATCAATAATAGAAATCCATCCACTACTAAGTATTTCATGTTCTTCATAAATGATTATTAAATATGTTTTCAAATTAAACACAGGTTAGGGGAAAACAATTCAAATCTGTGACCATTTCAAAATGAAGTCTTTAAAAAAGCCACTTTAAATTTCAAAATCATATAAGATAATTTGATTCAAACAAATGTTAGCGCTATTGTCAGCTCCCATAGAATTAATCTTAGCTGATATTTATAATAGTTATTAGATACAAACTAATTTAATAAAACCCCAGGCCATGTATTCTTCAATGGTCACTTTTAGAGTTTTAAATATTTGTAGTGACCATTTTATACTCTTGTTTAACCCTTTTTCAAATAATCCAAAATGTTATCCTTATAGCGATACAACTAAATGTATATAACGTCTATAAATAAAACACCTATACCATAAAAATACTCTCATCATGAATGAGGCTACTAGTACCTATAACAATACTCAAAATGAGCACCATATTCCTTCCATACTTTGTAGAAACTAAACTTCAATTCCCTAAGCATCAGCCATCTGTGCTCGTTTCATGAATCTGCTCTGCCCCAAACAATAATATATTACTTTTATGGCATAAAACCATGATTTGACTTGGCAATAGCAATTAACGTCATACAACTTAATAATGCTTATTTAAAATATATGTCTAAATAACCCTTTTTTATAAACAATCTCTATTGTTGTTTATAGTTTAAAGCCCAATAAATGTTTACAATGCCACTTTTTGTACAACGTTACCATTTAGGCAACTACAACTATATTTTTAGATACAATTTAGTAGATAATTGTTCTTAAAAACTAGAAATACAAACATACATATCACAGCGTCTTACTACCTGTTCAGGTTATACGCATATATGATAATGACTCTAATTGGGTAGAGATTAGGAAGGAAACAACTAAGAGGTATTATTTCAATACTTGCGTGGAAGAAGAGTGGTAAATTATTTAGGGAAAACCACACTCAGTAGATCAAACAGGGATTCAAACCCCGATCTTCCTTCCATCAAACAGGCCATTCTAACACTAGAGTGGCGCCTTATACTCTGTGGCCACCGAAGTGGGTCATACTTTAATTAAATTATTTGTTTTTATCACCTGCAGATGATTCCTTGAACCTGATAAAAAAAAACTTCAATTCATTAAGTCAAAAAAAAGGTAAAGAAAGATACTTATATATATATATATATATATATATATATATATA
>CABEEJ010001206.1:72727-86731 GCA_901482245.1 Timema douglasi
CCCCCCCCGCCCTTATCCTGCAATGTGTGCAAGAATATTATCCCTTCTTCCCTTATTATTTCCTAATATTTTCGGAAAATTTTAATCAAATATCAAAGTGATTCGCTGATAAGGGGACCCTGAATATCATACAACCATAAAAGTTATGTGTTTAACAGTTTTAAAAGTATACATATATTCCTAGTATTATATAAATTAAGTTGATGTTAATTATTTATTTAGAAATACTTACTAGCTTATTTATTCCAAATAAGAATTTTTTCTAAGACAAAAAAGAATTACATTTGGTTCAAATGCGCCCCTAGATCCATTGCATTCTACGCCTATTAGTGTCTTTTTTTACCCTCTCTTTGTTCTAGTTGAACGTCTATGTTAATTACGCTAGTGGAATAGGGATCAGAAATGTAGGCTTTAAGATAAAATTTGTCCTCATTTGCGTGGAGAGATAGGGGGGAATCAGTTAAGAAAAACCACATTAATTACACTAGGCCAGAATTCAAACTTATATCTCCACGTCAACGGCAAGCCAATACAACACTAAGAGTGACGCCTTAGACCATTCCACCAACGACGTGGGTACATATGTATTTATCTGGACGGGTAGTAAGATATGGAGCAAACAAACCTACTTATGTCGCAGTGTGAGAGCAACTTTAGATTATTAAAGAGGAGAGATTTATAAAAGATATTACAAAATAAGACTTTCTCTATATATTTTTTAATTTCTTTGCTGCTCGATGGACACAGATGTTGCGGGACTAGTTTTATGAAGGCTGTATCAGTTGACCTTGAAATACCTACTATCTTACCTTCACTCACCTGCCTGCTGCCTTCCTTCCCTCTACTCAAATAACAAAACAGACATGGAGCCCTTCTGCCCGCTTCCACCCTCCGTTGAAGGGACTAAAATTAAAGAGTAACAAGATGAGACTAAATTACAGACTACAAATAATTTGAGAAACTTTAAGTTCATTAAAGAACAAAAACGAGGTAATATTACATCTTTATGGATCGTATATGGTGAAATGATTAGCCAAGAAATTGATACGTGGTGAATAAAAAGGTTGTCTTAATGCCAAATATTTCTGTAAAATGTGGATATATAAGGAAATTTGATATAAGACTTAAAGCAAAAGTTTAATTCAACAAAAAATTATAAATATTTAGTAAATAAATAAATCCAAACTTATTTATATGTTTTTTTCTTAAACGATAGTTTAGCAGACTTTTGTTACGTTTAGATTTTTCCGAGAAGCTGGTTTTTAATTGATGCATGCTTCAATTATGTTGATGTTTCATGTTCGCCTAGTGTTTATTCAAACACTCTGCGGATTAATGCGTTTAAATTTGACCCATCCCCATGGCTAGTGGTTAAATTTGTCGATAACAAGTTTAAGGGGCGCTAGTTTGATTCAGGATGGTTCTGAATAAGTTATTTTCTATTGGATGTGGATTCGTCCTGCCAACCAAATGGTAAATATCTGGACGTTAGGGTTGACAGTAGTATATTATTTGGCATTTTCAGGGCTAGAGTAATAGTTTTATGCACCCTTGGAGGGACTTTAAATTTGAACCCTAGTTGTATTTTGTATTGCAGGGGTCGGCAAATTGTTAGTAGTGTTGTGGCAAAGTATTATTCCAAGGTCGCTAAGCGTTCCAACCAACCTAAGCCCACCCAAATAGTTTATATTTTTTTTACTAGTTAACTAGTATCCTACAACTATTAAAACAAATGTAAGTTGATCTTTTAAAATGTAAATATAACATGTTTCTAAATATAATACATTAAATAACTACTGTTTCTAGAATTTTTAATATTTTAATATAAATCAGAAATATGAGAATAAATACAAAAGCTATTAAACAATGTGTTTTGCAAAATTTTAAATTCTGAAAACATTATTTTGAAATTTTGAAACAAAGTAATCAAATTATTGAAATATTAAACACGTTGTTATTAAAATTTTTACTCACGTGAATGGTTTTAGTTAAGAAATAAAGGTTTTATATTATTTGTATTCAAATCGCTCAGCGCAACATTGAAAATCGTTCCGCGTGCCAGTATTGGCACGCGTCCCGTAGATTACCGGTCCCTGTTGTATAGTATAAATAAAACACTCCCCCTCTTTCTCATCTTGCGTGACACAAAATAACAAGAGAATGCTAACATACAGGACTAAAAGAATGAAAAAGAGATAAATGTGGGAAAAAATATTATCTCTTTTTCCCTATATTTTTAAAAATATATTCTTAGTATTAGATAAAATAATTAGATGTTATTTCTCTCTTTAAAACTAATGGTTATCTTATTTAATTTAAATTATTATATTTTTTCAAACAGTAAAAAAAAAATTTTTTTTTTGTTTAAATGCACTTTTAGAGATTTGCGCCTTAGGCGACTACCTAAATTCACCTAATGAACATGGGAATACTGGTTCTGGGTTATGTTAGTTTGTAAGTCATCTGGTGATATATGTAAAACTTGAATATCTTCTGCAAGAGTGAACGAGTGATTTAATATATTGTGTTAATCTCTAAATAGTTATTCAATTTTGTATTTTTTTCTTAGGATATAGTTCCTTGAGTTTCATTAAGATTAAATCTATATTAATAAAAGGGAAAGTTTGTCTGTCATGAGCGTTATGCTATATATACCTCACGCAGAGGGATGACATTTTAAAATTAGTAGTCCCTGTACACAAACACGTGCACCTCAAAGCTGAAATTTTAATATATTTTTTTTCGATTTTTTTATATATATTAATAACTGGGCCTGAAGGAACAAATGGAGATTTTATTATCTGCTGGAATCAAAGAAGAGCACTGTTCCGGGAAACGCCAGTTACTTCTGTTAGTTTATAAATATAAATAATTCATAGCTAAGCCAGATCAAATTAAATGGGATTGCTTGCAGTTAATCATTGCTTCACTGTTACTTAAAATGACTCCTGTTTGATTGGAAGTTCAAAGCGAGGCCAAACCACAGATAATCTTCTGGTTGCGTCTTCTATAGGTTGGAAACGAAAAGGTTATCATTAGAGTAATTGTAACCGCATTTGCGTGGGAAGAGGATATTAGGATCGTGGGAAATTCCTCCCTGTTAGCCCAGACCTTCCCTTCAAAGGCTACCACAGGCGATACAAGTGTAGCACATTATAAGACAAAATCGGTATAAAAAAATTTTTTAGGCTGACCAAAAATAGTTTTCTTTAATTATTTCTTAAAGGTCCTATACAAATCATGGCTTGTAATTTATTTATTTTTATTGTGCTACAACCAACCTAAGCAACTTAACCCGAGAAATCGGAGTGCGTGATTTAAGGAAATGCAATACTTTGGTTTTCACGTTTTAATAGAAGAGGCTATGGGTTATAGATGAAGGAGGTAATTTTATGCACACGCATTAACTTTAATAAAGATGAGAGAACCATCGCGAAAAATCAAATTTGAAAACCTTTTCTTTTTAACACGGTGCGAATTCTTCGAGCTTTGCTTCCCCCTCCCACTACCCCCACCCCGTTCATCTCCGTAAATCTAATTTACTCCAAATGTTAAGAGAGATGCATTAACGTTAGCCATGTGCAAGTATAAAACAAAATGTTTGTTAATTTATATCAACGTCACCCATCAAGAAAAAAAAACACTACCAAAATTACCGAATTATAAATATTTATTAAACTTGTGTTAAGACATCTTTTTGTAACTTTTAATTCAATAATGCGCTCTTTTTGGTTGTTGGAACTTTACACTCTAGTTAGACTTTTAAAGATCCTTCCGGAAGTGGCCGTTCTCGGGATTCGCTCGAGTACCAACGACAGTAAAATGATACACTTAATGACTTTGTATCCACCCGTTCCACGTCGGCTATGTTGTGAAAAGCTGGTGTTAACCCCCTTCTCCTCCTCCCAGTCCACACCAGGAAGTATGGGTTACCCACACCCCGGTTTCAAGTTCAAGAACCGCAGCTCATCAAGTGACATTCAGCTCCTATAACAATTGTTTTAAGAAAGGACTCTTATTGTATCATCTTTATTTTTTTTTTTTAAATTCCTACGTTGGCTCGGTGCTTGTGAGCGTTGCAGATTGGATATCTTACAGTAGCCTCATGACTTCTTAGGTTCTGACTGACAGCTCACAGCTGACTTCTGGCAGTCAACATTTAGGTATATACCTAAATTTTGACTGTCAGAAGTGACAGCTGCTAAACACATGTTTTTCAAGATCATATGGTTCGGCGTATGAATACAAAATTTGGTCTGGTAACTTTTCAAAGCCATCAGCCGTCAGCTGGGAGCTGTCGGTCAGGACCAAAGAAGCCATGAGGCTACTGTAGCTTAGTTGGTAAGTCAACTGAGCTTAAGCTCTCCCGGGTTCGTTTCCAGGCACGGCAGAAAAAGGTATCCTTGAGGAAATTGTCCCCTTTATCATTGATTAATTAACGCTCAGTGGTGTTGTGTCTGTTCTTATGTGATTCACGTCTCACTACCGTGCCTAGTCCGGGACTATCCATATATGATCTTGAAGGTGATGTTTAGAATATATGTACCTACGTTTAAATACAACCGACCGAGATTTGAACCCTAATCTTCCCCCCCACTGGTAAACAAGACTATTTATCAAGATACGTTTTAGAGTGTGCACGGCAAAAAGTTATAATAATATCGCTATGATCTGAGCATGCGCACGTAATGATCAGGAAATAAAAATGAACAAAACCCCCTTTCCTGGACTTCAAACAATCCAACCTCGCTGCTGTAAAGGTTTTTAACAGACAACAGTTTTGAACCTTGCAAACGGCAGGACTTTCTGGATGCGGCACAACCCAACCTCGAGGATTTGGTTAAAATATAGATATATATATTATTATTATTATTATTATTATTAGCACCACATCTTACTACCCGTTCGGACTATACGCACTTACGCTAATGTGTAATGGTAGGGTGATTGTGAGATGAAATGGAGGACCTACAGTTTAAACGTGGAATCCTAACCACGGTGTAGGCCTGGTATTCCACACATTCACAAGTTGTGATTAATGCACGACTTGTCAGAGGTGAAGGGAGGGTTTGGTAATCAGATAAATCTGTGCCGGGACCGAGGATTGAACATCTTACCTCTAGACCACCAAGTCACCCCATATTTAGCTATAAACACTGCAGATGTACTGCCCTTAACTTGAGTTTCCTTCACTCCCAACCTAACATAGCAATGTTATTATTATTATTATTATTATTATTATTAGCACCGCGTCTTACTACCCGTTCGGGTTATACGCACTTACGCTAATGTGTAGTGGTAGGATGATTGTGAGATGAAATGAAGGACCTACAGTTTAACGTGGAATCCGAACCACGGTGGAGGCCTGGCATTCCTCACATTCACAAGATGTCTTGTCAGAGGTGAAGGAAGGGTTTGGTAATCAGATAAATCTTTGCCGGGACCGAGGATCGAACCCCGGCCGCCAGCATAGAAGTCTGACACCTTACCCCTAGACCGCCAGGTCACCCATAGTAATGTTAATCACGATTTATAGTATTGCTGTTAGACCCCTCGTCTGAATTGATGCTACGTCTGTCTATTGACTTGAGGTGATATGGAAGGTGAGAAAAGCCCAGTGTTTTTTGCAATTTTTATGGCAACATATTTTTTTGGGCCAAAATTAATTATTGCTACAGTACAAACGTATAGCTTAATTTTATTCACATTATGATATAAATATCTCCTAAGTATCTGACATGAGCATAATGGCATTAGGTGAGAAACTTTTTAAATGAAGAGAAAAAGTGGTCTTTAAATTACAGTACACCCTTGACAGATATTCAAGAAATGTTGAGGTTATCATGTGAAGAAAATTAAGCTACATGTTTGTACTGGAATTTTTTTTTTTTTTTGCAAAAAAATAAAAAGTTTTGCCATAAAAACTGCAAAAAAAATTTACATTTCACACGTCCCTCCCACCTTAAGGATCCCAGGCTAGGATTCAAAGATGATTAAAAATATACTATTGGTAAAAATTGGGCTTATCTTTTCACTATGAAGAGCAAATGACCGGGGTTTGGATGCTATGTATGTTGTTTTATCAGTTTGTAAGTCGTGTGTGGATATGATTGGTTGTTTAAGAAAGAACATGTTAAATATCACTAGAGAAAAGTCACCTTTGCTAAATTACACGCATGTGCACTACATACAGATCATACCGCTACACAATCTTGTAAAAACAACACGAAGGTTGCAAGCTCAGCGAATCCCCCCCTTTTC
This sequence comes from Timema douglasi, assembly GCA_901482245.1. Lineage (NCBI taxonomy): Eukaryota > Metazoa > Arthropoda > Insecta > Phasmatodea > Timematidae > Timema > Timema douglasi. The sequence continues at coordinate 78,989 of CABEEJ010001206.1, forward strand.
CCCTGCTCGATCCCTTCGTCTCCCTCTGTAGTTTATTTCGTTACGCCACTGACTACAGGTTAAAAGGAGGTCCTTCTACTCCACGAGTTTCTTGACCGTACTATATGATCATGTTAAGAGTGCTCCGAGCCGTAAACGTGACAAGCTAGCTAGCTACCATTGCTAAATTAATAATGCATTACTGTTTTTAGTAAAATGTTGTAAACATGGCCATTTTTGGATTATAGTAGTCGTTGCTTGTCGGCCATGCCTGAAGTCACGGAACTAAGAACCACCCGTACACACCGTTAGTTTGCAAAGTTACTAAAACTGTTTTTTTTAGAAGCTTATTTAATTTTTTTGTTAGTATCTATTTTAATGTATGAAGAGGAATCTTATATAATGAAAGTGTACCCTCATTTGCGTTGATAGATGATAGGGTAAGCAAAGTGAGACATCACATGTGGAGAACTCTCTATAGTGCACCCAACCGAGATTTGAACTTTGTCACTGGCAATTCAGTTCATTGTGAGAGACTTGGATCGTATAGTCACAAGTGTACATTTGTAAATTGTGTTATTGGATGGTATAAGTTAAGAAAAAATATATCTTTACACAAACGGTGAAATTAACTAAATCGAAATAACATAAACTAACGCAACTTTAAAATAATATATATTTTTTTGTCAAACGCTGGTTTTAATAATGTTACTTTAACTTTATAAAAACGATTACGTACTAAAAGAGCATCAGAAGCGCGCCATTATTTGTAGTCTTTGAACCCTATTATGGCAACATCGTTTATTGAGATCGGATTAGACTAGCCTAGCCTAACCCAGCACCCAATAATGAACATATATAACAGTTTGCCACCCATTTCGATGGCCGAATGGTCTAAGGCGTCACACTCGTATTATACTGGCTGCCAATGATGGACGGAGTTTGATCCCAATCAAGTGCACTAAGGGTAGTTTTTCCTAAATTATTTTCCACTCTTCATGCAAATACGAGTACACCTCATCTAAATTCAACCTTCCTCATCTATATCTATTATAGTAATAGGTACATAGGTGTATAAACCAAATGGGTAGTAAGACGCGGTGCTATGTATATATAACTTTTTACCAACTATGTTTCGAAGAATTAGGCCTACATTCAACGTTATAGCTCATTCCCGCCATCACTCTGAGCACAAAATGTTTTGCAGTGTTGCCACATTATGTGTTACTTATTTTTTCCGCGTGAGCTTTTAATACAAGATCAAGGTGGACTTTTGATCCATATCTAAGTGAGATGTTGATGAGTTTTCTCTCTCTTGTGTTCTTTCAACGTTCTCCGTATAAAAACACACACAAACACAAACTGTCTTTATATTTTATTTTTTCGCACTGCCTCTTACTATCTGTTTAGGTTATATACATGTGCGCTAATCACGCTAGTGAGTTAGGGATAAGTTAGAGGAAGTATACCTGCATTTGAGTAGAGTGAGAGTGGAAAACCATTTAGGAAAATCCACCCTTAGTATATACGAACGGGATTAGAACTCCAATCTTCCTGTCATTGGCAGCCTAGTACAACACGAGGGTGAAGTCTTAGACCACGTGGCCACCGAAGCAGGTCAAACCCGAACAAGTTTTTTTTTTTAGTAACCTGCCGTATCCCAATTTGTTCTCACTAATAAATACTGGTTATCATTTTTCACCGTTAAGTCTTATTATGATCGTGCTATTTCTGACCATGACCTTTCTTAAAAAAAACAACCACGATGACGACAAAGGTCTAGAGATGAGCCTGACATATTAGTATTCATAAAGTTCGTCTTTGTTCTTCATAATAATTTCCCTTTTTCCGTTGTAGAAAGAATCGTGTCACGTGACGATGATTAATATCTACATCCCGGTATCTAACTATGAACCTTTCGGGATTCAAGGTCGTTGTTAAGAACCCGTAGTTTAACTGGTCAGCGCGTGCATCGATGGGCACGTGGAAAGTATTGTCATCTTCGTGTAAGCGAATAACCCGAATAGGTAGTAAGACGCGGTGCTAAATATTATTATAATCTTCGTGTAATCAGGTTTGACTCCCGACCGAGTGTATTGAGGTTATTTTTACTTTCTCTCTATCTTACAGATAGAAAGAGTATTGTGATCGTAAAAAAAAAAAAATCGTAATCGAGATTTTGATGAATCTTGACGTTTCATGACCCCCCGAATCTGAAAAAGTGATTTTCGAATTTCAGTCAGTCTGTCGATCTGTCCGTCTGTACCTCCAACTAGAGCCTACACTAAGTTACTGATCAGGCTAAAACTTGGTATCTAGGGTTTTCATAGGGTTGCCCCGAGGTATTTTTAGAATTTGATAGTAAACTACCCTTAATTTTAGGGTTAGCTGAGGGTAAAAAAGAGAAAAAGTCGTTTTTCTCAAAATTGGCTCTAACGATTTTGATTAAATTTCATTTCAAAACATTTATAAATATTATAAACAAAATAGCTACACTCATTATTTTTGCAAAATGATTTTAAGGGCTCCGGTCTGTTGCGTAAATTCTCACTTTTTATCTTATCTCAGAAACTATTTGAGATACGAAATACAAATATTTTATTCGCAACAAATTTTTATAAAACCAATAACTTTCAAGCTATACGCAAATGTGTATATATATAAACTTTTCGAACACTATAGGTAAAGTATTGCGACCATAAAAAAAAATATCGCCTGTAATGTTGATGGATGTCGAAGTCTCATGACCCCCCGAATCCTAAAAAGTGGTCCTTTCAACGCCATCTGTCTGTGTGTCTTTTTAACCCCAAAATTATTTGTAGTTTGATAAAAAAAAGTGAAACGAGAAACAATCGATATCCTCAATATTGACTAACGATTTTGACTAATATTCCTATCTAGGTGTTGATTATGATTATAAATAAACTGGCTATTTTCATTTTCCCATGAAAATTACTTTTAGGGTACCTCACAGAAACTGAAATGTCCGTATTTCCGCAACTATTTGAGATACTAAAGAGCTTATCATTGCAAATTTGTAGCACTATTAAAATAAAAACTTGTATATGAAATATAATTTTATAAAACCAACCGTTTCTGAGATATTGGCAAATATATTAATACAATTTTGTGCACTTTAGTTGTAGAGAGATACTTAAGTTTTAACGCAATAGGTGACCTGGCGGTCTAGGGGTAAGGTGTCAGATTTCTGTGCTGGCGGCCGGGGTTCAATCCTCGGTCGCGGCAAAGATTTATTTGATTACCAAACCCTTCCTTCACCTCTGACAAGACATCTTGTGAATGTGGGGAATGCCAGGTCTCCACCGTGGTTCGGATTCCACGTTAAACTGTAGGTCCTTCATTTCATCTCACAATCACCCTACCATTACACATTAGCGTAAGTGCGTATAACCCGAACGGGTAGTAAGACGCGGTGCTAAATATTATATTATTATACTCTAATGCCATAGAGTAAGAAATGAGTAAGTCTCTAAAAAAGTGTATTTTCGCTTTCTTTCAACATCTTAGAAGAAATGGTTGTACAACAATGACCTATCTCTATCGTTTTAGATTCAATAGTCAATATTTCCCTATTTTATTGGTCAAAATTTATAAATGAGGAATTTAATAGCAATGCAATAACCAAAGATGTGCAACCCCTAATAAAATGTCGAAAATTTTAAACAGGAAGTCGACATTTTAATACGAGGTGTTGATCCACGGGAACCAAATGTCAATATTTTTACTTTCTTGCTACCCTACAGTTTTGTGATCGTCAAAAAAATTGAACTCGAGATTTTGATGGATGTCGACGTGCTATGATCCCCCGAATTCTAAAAAGTTGTTTTCGCAATTCCATCTGTCCGTCTATCCGTCTGTCAGTCTGTACCTCGGACTAGAGCCTAAACTATTTTACCAGTTGGGTTAAAACTTGGTATCTAGGGTTTTCATAGGTTAGCCCCGAGGAATTTTTAGAATAGGATATTCTACCATAAAACTAAGGGTAGTTTCCTTAAGGACGGAAAAAGAAAAAATCAATTTTATCAAAATCGGCTTCAACGATTTTGATTAGAATTCATTTCTAAGTTTTGATCAATTTTAGAAACCAAATGGTTACTCTCAACTTTTAGTCAAAATGACTAAGAGTTTCGGTCTGATGTGTAAATTCTAATTTTTAATTGTATTTCCGTAAGTATTTTAGATATTAAATTACTTATTATTGCATACATGTGGATCTATTTATAATAAACATCTTTTACTTGAAATATATTTTTATAAAGCAAAAGGTTTTCATGCTATACACAAATATATTTATTTTAACTTTCCCAACACTAAAGGTAAAGTATTACGACCGTCAAGCAAAATCTAGTATGAGATGTTGATGGATGTTGACGTTTCATGACACCCGAAGCCTAAAAAGTAGTTTTTACAACGCCGTCTGTCAAACCCTAAATCTAATAGCAGTTTACTAAAGGGTGAAAAGAGAGAGTGTTAATGTTGAGATAGACTTCCGAGGACGTGGATATCGAGGTTCGGATCTCGGTTGGGGGAACTAGGCGTGGTTTTCCCTAGATTGTTTCCCCACTCTCCCTCCACGCAAATGCAGGTTCACTTCTTCTAAATTCAATCCTCCCAATTCCTAAACCACTAAATTAATTAGTACTTAAGCGTATAGCCTAAATGGTTAATAAGATGAGGTGCTAAATTAATTAGTGCATCTTTTAAATGATCTGGGTTTTCAGTGATTTATCCACGGCAGGATTGAGATGATTTCGGTGTAAACCTAGGTTAGTTCACTTTCAATATGAGAAACTTTTGATCTGACGTTTGGTCGTTGTTACTGTATTATAAAATAGTTTGGGATGATTCTTTATTACTCAGAATACTTACATAAAAAATACTTAAATAATCCAAGACTTATCAGTAAAATAAATTATATATATATATAATATTTTAAAAGCTATTGACGAATATTTATAAGTTTTTCTAATATATATATATATATATTTTTTATAACGACATATAAAAATACTTTAAAATATTTCCTTATAGCTTTATCTTAAAGGAAAGTTCCAGTCACGATCTTCCCAAAGAAAACAAAGTTACAAGTTTTGCTACTCTTGTAGAGCTTGTAGTTTTTAAAGTTACGAGCTAGTAGTCCAATTCAAAAGTTAAAAAATAAAATCTGATGTTGAGGCGGACTTTTTTATCATTTAAAACAGGTAACTTTTTTTTTAAGAATTGCTGAAAATCTTCAAACTCACTACATAAATGGAAGATTTTATATAAAAATAAATACTTTTTTTTTTATGGGTTTTAATCAGATTAGCCGGAAACTACTTAAATCAGCAAGAGTAGTTATAAAGTTTTATGGTTTTATTAGAAGAAATATTTCTAAATTAAAGTTTATCAATAAATAATAATCAGTTGATTTTTTTTGCACCGATTCTTACTATCTGTCAGATTTATTCGAGTCTAATTATACCGAAGGGATAGGTACGAGGAACAAAACATTTTTAGAGGAAATTCATCCAAATCTGCGAGGGGGAATAATTTGGAAATTGTTTATATAACAATAAAAATAAATTGATACATTTTCCAGCTATTCAAGCCTCGATCTCCGAGCTATCAGCAAACTAGATTATATGAAGTTGATAACATATGTCGAAATCACGATAAACTTTAAGTTCCCTTAAAGTTTATGTAACGTAATGATTATCCTAAAGTTTTTAAATGGAACCCATCACGATGCAGCTTAACGTTCACCTAACGTAAGAAAATCCAAGTGAGAACTTTTACGTTACGTGGAAAATTCCACGTGTCCTAGCTCTCCAATCGTGTTGCGTGCAACGTTAACAGGGCTATTTAGTACTTAGTTTGTTTATTTAAGGAATGCTGACCACTTATTCTGTTAAGTTTATCTTCATCTCGAGAAATCTAAGGCGTCGTAGCATCTTGCCACACTTTATATTGTATCATAATATTTAGCACCGCGTCTTACTACCCGTTCGGGTTATACGCTTTAAGTACTAATTACTCTAATGGATTAGGAATTGGGAAGGTTGAATTAAAGGAAGTGAACCCGCATTTGCGTGGAGGAAGAGTGGAAAACCATTTAGGAAAAACCACCCTCAGTTCACCCGACCGAGATTCGAACCTCGATCTTCCCGTCCTCAGCAGTCGAGCTTAACACGACAGGCGCGTTATATATTGTATCATCAATAAGCTTCTATTACAAGTACGTACAGCCTAAGCGACCCTAAATGATAGGGTTTCATCATAGTGAACAACCGGCCGATGCCTGGCTACTATCGTAGGGGTCCCGGGATCAATTCCCAGCTAGTGCCTTGGGTATATGATAGGTGATTTACCCCAACGAACACCAGCATTTGTTTAGTTAGGCTTAATTTAGGTTTAAGTGTTTCCACTGGTTCCACACCCTCGTACTCACTATCATCATCCCCTCATCTCATCGGGATATGGAAAGAGCCTTCACAGAAATTATGTACGATTAGTACATTCGGGCGTGTCCTGGACAACGGTACATCAGTACTGGCTAATCTTTTACACACACTGGATTACCAGTGATAGTAAAAAAAAAAATATATATATATATATATAGAGAGAGAGAGAGAGAGAGAGAGAAAGATAGAGAGAGAGGTAGTAGAGAACAACCCCTTTTTTTAACTCTCCAAATTCATTGTTTGTGTTTTGTCAGAGTTTGTACGCTACGTTCCGTAAATCCTGATCACACACTGTATTTATTTACGTTAAGTGAACGTTTAAGTGTATTGTGATCCCGGCTTTAGTCGGCGTGCCCAATTACGCGGGTCGCTGATATCTTAATATCTCAGTGAATAAGATGACAGAAGTTTTTGGAACCCGGTGAAAGGTATATAGGCATGCGCTATTTTAATTCGAAGTGAAACTTATGTGGGTTACTAGGGCTACGGACCGACAGATTTTCCAAGACATGATGACCACCTAGACGATTACTCACCAAAAGTTGTTTCTAAACCACAGACATGGCCGCTGCCAGAGTAACTTTCAGTTACTACGTAATGAAGGTTTCGTGTCTGATGAGGCAGTGTAGGTATAAGGCTGACGTGTTGGTGGGTTCGTAGAGACCACGTGTCTGATACCAACGGAAGTCGGTGACCTATCGCATGGGGTAGTAAAAGTGGCGTTTTAATCATAAAGTTCAACATAGTTTGTGAGATAGACCAGTAGGCACTTTAGCTTAAGTCGGTAGAGAATATGCCAAATAAGCTAATGGCTTTGAATTAGACTACAGGTAAGGTTAAAAATGATCACTTCTGATTTACGTTGACTACACTCTTTATATGGAACATTGTTGTACATAGGGTTTGGTTGTTTAATTTTACCTAAGTTTAAGTAGTTAAATTTAATGAATACGCAACAACTATATTATTAATACATAATAAAATCTACAATTAAGTTATTCTAGGGATAAATGTATAGATCCTTTATTAATTGCGAATCTACTTTCCCCAAATAATTTATGTACCTTATTTGTTGAACAAAGTAAGCCAGAAGAACATATTATACCATGAGCCACTATAAAACTAATAAACTAATAATCCTCTTGGTAGAAAATAGATAGTACGGTGCACCACACATACCCTCTTTTTTACTATTTATCATTAAAATCTGATAAAATATGTTAAATGAAATAGTATATATTGTTGCAAACACAAATAATCAAAAAACATGTGAAATAACAAAAACATAAAAAAAAAAAAA